>CABHPH010152104.1:0-25068 GCA_902168325.1 Peromyscus nudipes | reverse complement strand
ACAGATGTATGGCACTTTTAACAGTTGCTAGGTATAGGTTTCATCTCATGAAGCAGAGACTAAGATCAAATCAGAATGTGGATCTTTACCCTTTTTTGCACTAGTAGCATATTTTGCTATGCCAGTATGTATTCTAACTCACAGTGTACAGTTCATGGCAAGACTGTTGGCTATTTTTCTCCTCCAGTGACATTCATAGTAACTTCTAGCATTGTGAAATATAAATAAGAAATGATTTCCAGAAAGACTGACCATATTGTGACAATACCAGACTTAAAATATATTTTCATATGTGATTGCATGTATTACTTTTTTCAGTCATATACTTTTAAGAAGGACAGAATTTAACATGTTCAAAATGTCCACATCAAAACACAGTTTTAATTAAGGATTTAGTCATATAGGAAAGTCAGTGGATGATATTTTATCTGTGTCCCCCAATACAGTTTATCTGAAGATCAGAGGAAAAAGTCAATCACTATAGTAAACATAGAGGTCAGGAAATGGTAACACATGCCTTTAATCCTATCACTCTCCTATCACTCGGAAGGCAGAGATCTGTCTAAATCTCAGTGAGTTCAAGCTAGGAACAGCCAGGCATGGTGGTACATACCTTTAATCCCAGCACTAACCATAAAGGTCTGGAGGTCTGTACAGACAGACAGGAAGTGACGGAGCTGAGCAGGAAGAGAAAGTGATGTAGCTGGGCAGAGAGAGAAAATGAGTTGGCAGAACAGAAAGGCATATAGGCGTGGATATATAGGAAGCAGTTCTCTTTGGAAGCTGCAGAGTTGGTTGGTGAGGTGAGGTTATATGTGGCTTTTACTATTCCTCTGATCTCTCACTCTTGGCAAAGAATGCTCAAACTTACCACAAGGACACATGCTCAACTATGTTCATAGAAGCATTATTTCTAATAGCAAGAACCTGGAAACAACCTAAATACCCCTCAACTGAAGAATGGATAAAGAAAATGTGGCACATATACACAATGGAGTACTACTCAGCAGTAAAAAAAACGATATCATGAAATTTGCAGGCAAATGGATGGAACTAGAAAATATCATCCTGAGTGAGGTAACCCAGACTCAGAAGGACAAACATAGTGTGTACTCACTCATAAGTGGACACTAGATTTAGGGCAAAAGATGGCCAGACTGCAGCTCACGGCTCTGGAGAGGCTAGCTGACAGGGAGAGACCCTGGGAGGGACACAGTGATTGCCCAGCAAAGTAGAAGTGGATGCATGAGCGGCCTGGGGGTGGGGGGTGGCAGAGGGCAAGGAATCTGGGGTGAGAACATAGGGAAATGGGAGGGTTGAGCTAGAGCGGGGATGGAGTGGGAGAGCAGGGAAGGAGATACCATGATAGATGAAGACATCATGGGAGTGGGAAGAGGCAGGGTGCTAGGGAAGATCTCTCAGATTTTAACCCCAATATCTGTCTCCTGGTTTTATTTAATAAGACCCTTTGAGATTCGTGTTGCAAGTCAGTGATGAGAATCAAGCGTTGGATTCATTTAACCATTTTTATTTTCCAAACAATAATCTCATTTTGAAGCAGATATTCA
This sequence comes from Peromyscus nudipes, assembly GCA_902168325.1. Taxonomy (NCBI): domain Eukaryota; kingdom Metazoa; phylum Chordata; class Mammalia; order Rodentia; family Cricetidae; genus Peromyscus; species Peromyscus nudipes. The sequence goes on along the minus strand of CABHPH010152104.1, from coordinate 23,500 downwards.
ATGGCTATAACTAACCTAAGTTAGTTTATTTGTGTTTCTGTTGACAATGAAATTCATAGGTGAGGAGATGCAAGCCATGGAAGATTTAAATTTGACCTGAACTGTCTCATTTTTATGAGAAACTTGATGGATATCATCATGTAATTTCATTAATCTTTGTAAAACCTGGCCTGCAATTTGGCACATGCAGGCTTTAGCAGATATTTTATAATCTTAGAAGCTGTTCGAGTAATTAGATATGTCCTAAGAAATTTTCACTAAACTTAATCATACCTCAGAGCCATATTCTGACACTTAATTTATTACAAGTGCTCTGTTTATTCTTGTCTTAGTCACTTGACTCGGCTGCTTCTGCTTTGGTTTGTTGAACAGCAATAAAATATTTACCTTCATCTTCTCTGGGTGTGAGGGGAAAAGGGGTAAAAGCTAGCTATCATAGCCTTTCAAAGTTTCATCCTCTTTGAAATGCAAGCTGGCAACTTACTGTTCTCAATGATCTTTGGGGTTTAGGTCATTGTTTCTGAGTATCTTTCCCACACAGACATTTATTTGTATAGGAAGTACTCATAGTGCATACACAATGTGATAGACATTATTTTTTTGCCTTTTATAAATATCCACTCTCTTTTGTACATGTGTCTATGTACATTCGTGTTTGAGTGTTTGTGTGTGTGTGTGTGTGTGTGTGTTTCTTATGAGTAGGCATTTATACTTCAGAAAATACACTGACAAAGAAAAATTTCAAAGTATTTAATACTTAAATGGTCAGTCTCCTTTATAGTTGTCATGATCTTAAGAGTTTACCTTTGAGATATGATCCTGTTATTGTTGATCCAGACAATTTTTGTAATGTATAAAATCCAAATTTCTTAAAATACCTCTGGAAACCATGGTAGTATCTTTATTGACTCCAGAGGATATTGAACTATTTGAATAAATTGCTAAGTAATCTAAAAATACATATTTTTAAGATGAAGTGGAGAATCAGGTAAGCACAGGATATTGGACATTTATGAGAAGTAAATCATAGGGCTTTGCCTTTAATAATATGTGCTTTTGGAAACTGAAAATTTGAAATGAGCAAGAAAGCAAGATCACATAACATGCATAATATGTAATCCAGGTAATGAAACATCTGAGCATTCAATTTTTATCTGCATGCTTAACATTAATGGGAAATACATCTCTTATAATTCTTGGCCATTGTGTATGGAAGCCCATGCTTGAGTTCTATGCATGGGCTTCCATACACAATGGAAGAGAATATTAAAATGAGTAATATCAGTATCAGTTACTGAATATAAAACTATATCACTTTATTGTAGATTTTAGAACCAATAGAATATATATAAATGAAATACTAAATAATATTTAATGGAAAGCCTATGTGTTCATAACTCCATTAAGCAAACTCTAAGCACTCTTGATAGATTAAATCTTTTTCTAGTCACATAGTATAACTAACTCATTTCATTAAAAATGCTTTGGTTTTCTTTATAGTACTCATAAACATTATTAAAATAAAAATACTACATTTTGATTTGTCTTGTTTTTATTAAGAAATTTTTTATTCATTCCACCTAACAACCACAGATTCCCCCCTCATCTTTCCTCCTTCTCCCCCCCCCCTCAGCCTTCCCCCCCACCCCACCCCCCATCCCTCCTCTAAAAAGATATGATCTCCCATGGGGAGTCAGCAAAGCCTGGCACATGCAGCTGAAGATACACTGTATTTTTATTGCCTATAAACTTTATATAGCAGTAAGTAGTACATTATATTATAATATTTGCCTCTCTGTCTCTCTACGTGTCTCTCTCTCACCTGTACTCACACATGCTAGGCATGTGACTCAATATCCTAATTTATAAAAACCCTACATATTGAGGATACATCCTTTATGATGAAGAATTTGATTCAATCATTTCTGACACTCATTTATATTATGTTATCAAAAAAATCAATAATCTTCTATTGATAAGTATTTCAAGGATTTTGCTGGGATTTAACCATATTCAGAGATTTGTAAGCATGTTCACTTCCATGTCTTTCCTTATATACTGGATTTATTTAAGCTCATTTTAAACTAATTTATTCACTCATTTATTTTTTGATTCAGTGTGAATAGTTCTATTCACATCATTTTTTAAAAACTGACCATGGAGTTGATTGACTTACAGCTTAAGAGCATTCATCATTTTGTCAGGAAATGCCATAAGATACAAGTTTCTTTTCCCAATAGTCCTTTGCATTTTGTAAACAAAATGATTATGAAAATATCTTATGACTTTTAATTTGCACTTACCTGATTATTAATTAAGTTGAATATCTTTTCCATATTTATGTGAAGATTCTATTATCTTCCCCTTTTTTTATTGTCAGTTCATCCGTTTTCAGTGTTGAATTGGAAAGCACATTTTGTTTCCATGATTTTCAATTCTATCATGAAACTTTATGGTATTTTGTTCATTTGTAGTTTATAATAAACATTCTCTTTTCTGAGCTTACACAAGGCCTTATGTTAGCCAGACTGACCTTAAACTCCTTATGTACCTAAAGATGTCATTGAACATTTGGTATCCCTACCTCAACCTACTACCCATGAAGAGATGGGAGGCAAATATAGGCAAATGGCTAGATGTTAGCTGCCTTGTTAGTCTAGCTTCTCAGAGATGTCCTTAGCCAATCAGAGCCCTTGTCTCATAAGAAACTTTGCAAAGTTTGGAAGTCAAAGACACAACTGAGCCCTTGATCTACACATACACCTTTACACACATTTGAGCACATATGCACACATGTACACACACACACACACACACACAACACACAACTCATTACTTAGTAAACTGTAAACTCTGCAGATAAAGGTGAGCAACTACAGCATTAGAATGCCCTCTAATGATTGCAGTGCAAGTTATAATATGAGAATCATTGTTCTCACTCCATAATCTTCAGATGAATATACTACTCCAAACACTGTTAACATATGCATTATCAACATGAGGATACAAAGTTAGCACAGTATTGAGAAATTTTGAGATAAAAAGAATAAAAAAATTAGAAAATTGATCATTAATATTTAAAGAATTAATTTTGTTAACACTTCAATGTGTCATTACATGAAACTCAATTATTCAGCTTTGAAATATGCGACAAGAATAATAAGGAATTAGGAATTCAAAAATGAAACAGAAAAGTCTAAATTAAATTGTTGTTGAAGGTTATATGTGCAGGAATTTATTTTTTCATCAGCACATCAGCAATCCTTCAGTTCTAATTTAATTTCTGTATTCCCCTGTATTTTTAAAACATATTTTATGTGTATAGGTGTTTGGCTAGCATGTATGTCTGTGCACGATTTCCATGCATGGTATCCACGGAGGCCAGAAGAAGGCATCAGATCAATCTGGAGTTACAGATTGCTGAAAACTGCCATTTGGGTGCTGAGAATCAAACCTGGATTCTCCAATGGAGTAGTTGATGCTCTTAACCAACAAACATCTCTCCAGCCTCCTAATCATCTGTTTTAATAAAACCTGAATAGAGCTGTTCAGAGTAAAGGAAGTTTGGGGGATCATTACTGTTGATGTGAGTCATTCAGAATGGATGCCATTCTAAGTCCCTACCATTATTTTGGGGGGAGTTGAGATATTTTTATTGTTCCTGTTGTTGATTATCCTTTCATTTACAGGTATAAAATGATTCATTTTTATACTGAATATTTTTTCATTTCTTTTATTTGTGCAAAAAACTAGCTATGAGACTTACTGACTTATTTGGGTTCAAAAGTACATATATTCTTAAATATACCAAGACTTGTGATTTTTCCTCTCAATTACTTGGTCTTACTGGCTTAAGTGTGTCTGTGTTTTTCTACTATCTCAGTTATAAATTGCCCTTGCTTCAATTTTTATTTTCTATTTATCAGTATTTGGTCTGCTTGATATAACTGGGTTTATCTAATATTCATAAATACTCATCAGCTAGTTCATGCTTGTTACAAGGTAAATGGATTGATTATAAGTTTTCCTACATGAAAATCATCAAACATAGTTCAACACAGTTCAAATATATTTGCTTTTACATTTCCAGCATTGTGATGTTTAATAGCAAAATTTCTTTTTAAATTACAAAAAAAAGAAAAGAAAAAATTAAGCCTAGTGCTTACAAAGATACTTCCATGATTGATTTATATGGATATGTTTTGAATTAGAATGGCTAAGAAGCTTTTAAAATGGACCATTATATATTTGTCCTAAATTATTAAACAATATATCCTCTAAGCTATCTGCAGGGCAAACGAGGATGTAGTTAAATAGGTACAATTATAACAAATGTACAGAGAAATACATTCTAATAAGAAAGAAACATAGAAATATAATATATATATAAAACTAAAATATTTTATCCTATATATTCTACATAATAATGCAGGGTTACTGTATAATAGGCCAATTCTTCTAACTTGAGGCTGTATTTTCTTACCTTTGATTTGTTCAGTTTTTTTTATTTTCATCTCTCTGCTTTTAATTAATTTGTAATCAATAATAATGTTCTATCTTCAAACATACAACACTATCTGATTACACTTTGCCAACAGCACAATTCCCACAGTTTTTAAAGCTACAGTTATCTCTCATATACATTATCAGGATAGCATCCTGGTGAGTCCCATTTACATCTGATTTAACTTATGTGGAATGTCAAAACTTCTGCTAGAGTGATATTGTTTTAGGGACCTTTTAAAATTCCATTTTGTCAACATACTACCTGGTCTATCCCTCTCAGTTTGTTTGCCAGTTCTGGGTGACTTTGCTATTCTTTGAAGATGCCCAGTATGCCTGGGTACAATCATTTTAGTACTCATGATCTCAAGAACCAACTCCTTAAACTCCTAATTTAAACAGATAAGTTATAATGATAGATAGAGAGATAGATAAATAGACAGTACATATATATTAGATACATAAAAAGAAAACATAGATATATAGATATAATTTGTAATGTATTTAAATGAAATTCCATAAATAAAATTTAAACTACACATATGTAGTAACTAAGATGAGTTTATTTTATCCTTCTGTGTGACATTATTCCTTGGGATATGTGAACAAATGTATACATAGAAGAGTTAGGGAATTAACAACAGAACAATGTACAGACACCATGAAGTCCAACTTAAAGAACTAACAAGTTTTATTGGGGTTATTTATAGGAAAATAAATGAATGGTTGCTTGTAAGAGCAGAAATGGCTCAAAGATAGCTGTGTCACCAAAAATGCATTAATGCATGGGTAATATGCTTTCAAAAGTTGGAAAATCAGGAAACCTTAAGTTACTGCACAACTTGCAAGCAGCTCAACAAGTTGAAAAGTGTCCTTTCCAGGTAGCTGAGTTGATCTTCTGGGCAACTTTGCTGGTTTCTGCTTCTTTCGGGAGGTTTGACGCTCTCTCAGTACTCATTCTTCAGGATGGGAAGGCCAAATCACAGACATTTACCCCATGAACCTCAGCTGAGTGCTGTTGTCTCCTTCAATTCTAAGCAGAGATCCTAAACTATCCTGGAAATCCAACCCCTTCCACCTCTCCCACTCCACCCATTCCTGCTCCAAACACCCAACACCTTCTCTAGGTAGACACTTGAAGACTATCCCTCTGCAAGGAGGTGAGCCAGATCCACACCAACAACTCCACCCATCCCATTGACTTGTATGAAAATCATTTACCCTTGTCTGCCTGTGGTGGTATTGTGTTCCCCAAAATATTGTGTATGCTAATAAACTTATCTGGGGTCAGAGAACAGGATAGCCACATGAGGATAGGCAGTGGTAGCATACGCCTTTAATCCTAGCATTCCAGAGGCAGAAATTCATGTGTTCAAGGATACACCCAAGCATAGTGATCCACGCCTTTAATCCCAGAAAGTCAGCCTTTAATCCCAGGGAGTGGTGGTAGAAAGCAGAAAGATATATAAGGCGTGAGGACCAGAAACTAGAGGCATTTGGCCTGAGCAGGCCTTTGGCCTGGAGAAGCCTTTGGCCTGGAGAAACATGTGGCTGGTTAAGCTTTCAGGCTTCTAGCAGCAGTTCAGCTGAGACCCATTCTGGATGAGGGCTCGGGGCATCCAGTCTGAGGAAACAAGACCAGCTGAGGATTCAGCGAGGCGAGATAGCTGTGGCTTATTCTGTTTCTCTGACCATCCAGCATTTCACCCCAATACCCGGCTCAGGTTTGATTTTATAAATAAGAACTTTTAAGACTCATGCTACATCTGCCTTCTGTCCCTTCCCCATTCTTCCCAGAACAGACTTCTCTTCATGGAGGAATAACCAACTTTGCCTGACAAAAAGCCTGGAGAATCAGCCCCAGAGAATGACTATGAGAATCTTTTAATTCTACAGAAGGTCCATTCCTATGCTTAAAAACCACATAATCACAGCCAAGATCACTTCTGATACATTGTGTCCCAAACACTAAACCCTGAGTACCACATCACCTGATATTTGGGGTAACAGGAAACAGGTTTTAAAGTACCCATTCAAAGAGAAAGGATCTCTACACCATGAATCAAATTGATAAGGTAAAGAAGGATAAGTAAATTGATATGTTTCTTGAATAATTTTTAATTGGCTATGTAATTCCATATGCATAATTATTAATAATTTTTAATTGGCTATGTAATTCCATATGCATAATGTTGAATAATTATGGCAATAGGTTACAAGGGACATCTAAATCACTTTGAGAAAATTTGTAAATTAAATACTTTTGTATCTTCATCTCCACATCTTGGTCAGTTGGTCATTATTCCAGCTCTTATATTTACATCTATCAGAAAACATTTTTTCCTCTGAACATGGTATGGCATTGTATTTTCTCTAAAAAGAGCTCAAGTCATCTGAATTAATTCTCCACAGTTAAAGCATTTTCTCAACTGTAGAACTTATAATCCCAATGAGGTTCTTATGACTCTTATTGTTGCATTTATTTGTTGAGGGCCTGTTCATCATTCTATTTTGTAACTAAATGTTCTCAGTCCACCAATATGCCCTGAGTTAATGACTCACTGAAGAAAAAGCCATGAATTAAGACAACCCAAATTCATGACTTTAGGGAGAGGAAGGAGAACCTGGACAAGAGAGCAATCAACAGAAATTTGGGTAAATAATAACATGAAAAAGAAAAACCTAATTTTTAAATGACTCAAAGAGATATTATAATGTTGAAACATATATTTCACAAAAGTCAACTGAGAAATGACTTCCTAAGAAGATGACATTCAAGCTGACCTCTAAGTGACTTAGGAAGCAGCCATAATAAAAGGCTCTAATCTGAAGAATCTGTTAAATAATGCATTCAAAGTATGTACTTTTTAAACTTTAAATAATTAGGCAATAATAATTTGGGAATATTATTATTATGAGAGAGAATAATATATGTCTGAAGATGATTGTAAAATATATTGCAAGAACATTCATATAGTAATGTACTATTTTTATTATTCATTTTACATTTGCTCTGAGAAATATTTATTGAACACTTGATTAGTATCAGTTTCAGTTCTAAATAATGTAAGTCTAAGAAAGTAAAAATACAATTCCATCCTCAGAGTTTGAGAAGCAAAAATAAGTAAAATAAAAACAAAGATACATAATATTGGTACCAAAATGTCATACCAAAAAAAAAACCTTAGGTAAAGAAACCTGCTTGATACATTTCAGATGAAACAGAAAATGTTTAAATGGGGTCAAATCTTATCAAAATCCTAATTAAAATAGCTCATGGAAACTCAAGTCCAGAGTCTCCAAAGCAAAGAAATGCTTGGAAGGTCATTGTGCCAACAAGGATGCCCGGGCAGCAGAGAGCGATATGCACTGTTATCAACAGTGAATTGTATATAGTAAGTCCAATGAATAATACATTTTACACAAGACAGATTAGAACTGTATAGTTGCATGAGCAGTAGAATGTCAGGTCGGGATTATTTTGAAAGTGGAATAAAACAAACATACTATAACTGTGTCAGGAATGAGTTTGGAGGGGTGAGAAGGCATGAAGGACTTCAGAATCATCTAGAGAGTTTCGGCAAGAGCAAATATGATGGCAAAATACAGCAAAGAATGAGAGTTTGTGGGACTCACCCTAGTTCCAAAAAAAGATGGTAAGTTAATGACATAAGAAAAGAGCCCCATTACTCTGACCAGTAATTAGAAGCCTTAGGTTCCTCCTCATGCTCCTCCTCCTCTTCCTCTTCTACTACTTCTTCTTCCTTCTTCTCCTCCTTCTCCTCTTCTTTTCTTCTTTTTTCTACAAGCAATTGATTATAATAGATCAAAATTCCACATATCCTCTACCTAACAGTATAGTAGATCCTGGGTAATAATGGGGGTGGGAGGAGAATCCAACAATGGAAGCAAGAAAAAGCAAAAGGCCTTAGTGGGGTATGAGAGAAGGTTGATGTGTCAAACATGAAGACAGAAATGGTGTTTTAAGAAGGGGAGAGTTAGCCGGGCGGTGGTAGCACACGCCTTTAATCCCAGCACTCGGGAGGCAGAGGCAGGTGGATCGAGGCCAGCCTGGGCTACCAAGTGAGCTCCAGGAAAGGCGCAAAGCTACACAGAGAAACCCTGTCTCGAAAAACCAAAAAAAAAAAAAAAAAAAAAAAAAAGAAGGGGAGAGAGAAAAGATACATCAAAATGCTGAGAACCCAAAGGAAGTGAAAGCAGATCACTGGTACCTGACATTGTACGTACAGGGGCCACTGATGAACAGGAAGGAAGTTACCATTTTCAGAACATGATTTCCGTGGATTTAGATGGTCCTGTGGAGAGGAAGTATATCAGGAAATAAAATAAATTGAGGGTTTCTCTTTAAAGGGTAGAAGCAAGAAGACATGAGATTTCTCATAATATTTAACTTCTTTCAAATGATAATGCAAAGAATAAGGTAAGATTGGTCGTCAACTAGTAAATGTTTGTCAAATTATTTTCAGTAATTAAAGTAGGCTTGTGAGTCAGGCCATTTAGGAAATGAATGCCATCTAATGACAATTAAACAACAATAGTGATGAGAGAGGTTGAGATACAGTTTTACTCTGTAAAATAACTTTGGAAAACAAGCTTTGCAAATTTAATTTTCCTGAACATAGCTTTGTCTAGGTTTAGGATCTCAGAGTTCTGATCTAGATATTTTGAAGCCAGGAAGAGAGTCTAGCTGAATAGCACAAGGAAAGAAATGGTTTTGAAGGTCATTCATATTTAGTTTAAATTAATGAACTGTTGACATTAAAGTTTTTTCGTTATAAAATAAAAATATCTAACATACAGAAAGGAACTAAGATTGTGTGATCTTTGTTTAGACTTTGGTCCACAAGAGCAACAACAAAGCACAATCGATCTTCTGAAAATTCAATTTCCTTATACAAAATGATGGGGTCAAATAAATCACTTCAGAAATTTATTACAAAACTAGTATTCTAAAACTGAAGTAAGATATTAAATCTCTCAGTTTCCTTCCATTCTTTTCTTAGATCTTTAGAACATTAATATCAGTAGACCTTTAGAGAGTAGTAAGTTCACATAAGCCTCCAGTCCATTACCAAGCCACCCTTAAATGTCTGGGAGACATTATGTCACACAATAACCCTCAAATGCCAAGGCAAGGCAAAGTTTCTTTTGCTCTAGAGTTTCTTGGCTGCTCTGATCCAGTGAAAAACTGACCTTTTTCTATTCATTTATATTCTTTATGGACTTAGTGATTAACTTTACTTATATTAAACATAGAATTGTGTCTAAGTATTCTGTACTCAGCTTATTCATTTAAGATATTTATTGGAATTAAAAAGAGTCATTTCCAGTGAATGGCCCAGGTTATTCAGAAAAACTGCCATTTTCTAAGAAATGTCATATCTCATCCTCTTTCCATCTTTTAGCATGTTGATCCAGACTTTATTTTCACCGAAACATAGATGGATTATTTTCCCCTCAAACTGTCCTTAGACATATTCATTAATCAAATGATTAATCACTTCTTATGAACTATTTATTTATATATTTCTTAACCATAGATGCTGATTGGACCATCAAGATTAACCCAAGTGGAAATATATCAAACACCACTCTGTCAATGCCACAGTAAGGAGCTGGAGAAAGGTGTCTGCACAGTTATGCAAATGCTTATCAGTCACACCCACCACAGAAGGCCTGGGAGTCATATTTCAATAAAAGGAGATGGAATATATCTCAGTCTCACTGGCATTAATAATTTATGATTAATCAGTTTATGAAGTCTCACTCACAGAAGGAAATAGAGAATAAGATGGATTCTCTCTCTTTGGATTTAACATTACTTTTCTCTGAGGCTGAATTTAATCATTTCTTTCATTTCTGAAGACCAGATAATTGACTAGCCATTTACTTAAACTTCCTCAAAGGGCAGGAATAATCCTCCCAGGGGTCCACCTCTGATCAGTGGAGGTTAAGTTAAATTGAGTCTTCTTTATTCAGCTTAGGTAGCAGCTAGGATCTCACCACCCAGAAAGGAATGGGGACTCATTGAGCTAACAGAGTTCAAGTAGCATGTGATGATCTGGTAGAAATGGGCTCATCCCTATACTTTGTATTGTCATAAACATGATGAAATCAGAAGGACATTAGGAAGAACACTTGGGGTGAGTGCGCAAATTGCAGACTTGGCAGAGTGACTGAATCAAGATTGTGAAATACATGGTGAAATGACATTGCAAAGGAGAAGCCAGAGAGCTCATCTGGTGTGGATATCGCTCTGTATGCTGTGAATGTGTTGCTCTGATTGTTTGATAAATGAAATGCTGATTGGCCAGTAGCCAGGTAGGAAGTATAGGCGGGATAAGCAAACAAGGAGAATTCTGGGAAGAGGAAAGCTGAGTCAGTAGATGTCAGCCCACCATCCAGGGAGCAGCATGTAATGGCACACAGGTAAAGACATGGAATACGTGGCAATATATACATTAACAGAAATGGGCTGAGTTTAAGTGTAAGAGCTAGTTAGTGGTAGGTCTGAGCTAATGGCCAAGCGGTTTTAATTAATATAAACTTCTGTGTTCTTACTTGGGTCACAGTGGCTGCAGACTGGGTGGTACACACACACACACACACACACACACACATACACACACACACACAAAAACAAAACAAAACAAAACAAAACAAAAAAAACTCTACAGCTCATCAGTCCCCTTTATCAGTACTTTTTCATCAAATACCAAACTTGCTCCTATCTTGATGTACTTTGACTCCTGGGTCCCTAGTACTGAGGGATAAATTTCTGTTGTCATGAACTTCCTGGTGGATGACAGTTTGTTGTATCGGCCTGAACAGATTAAGACAGATGGCAAGAGCAACCCCTCTAGAAATGGATAAGCATAAGTGGCACACTGTATTTATTTCGTGACACACAATTGTGAATACAGTTGCTTTAGATTGTTCTCTTGCAAACTGGCATTTCAAGTTGCATCTGGAAAAAACTAAAAAGTGATGTCTAAAAGGATAATAGTTCTATCCTCATTTGGGGTAAATAGACATTTACAAATTATAAACTACTGACTTATTTAAACTCTGTGAAAGAAGAAATCAAAATTACCTTATTCATTAATGAGTGAAGAATAGGCATCTAAGGAGAGAACTCTGCATAGTATTCTCCTAGAAGACACACATGAAAGTGAGAAGCAGATTAATATTTTAGACTCAAATATTTCAAGCTTTTCATTGTATCAAAGACTCAAAACCACGTCTTGCTCAAAGTAGTAGAAAATGGAGTAGACTCCACATTTTAAATTTTTCATACTTTTTGTTCCAGAAAACATTCATCTATTCATGATATTTCTCTACTTTAGAAAAAAATAAAGTGAGTGAAAGAAAAGTAAATCTCTAAAAGCACTTTTTTTTCCCTTGAGATGAGCTTACATTCTCAGCACAGTTCTCAACAATTTACTCACACTAAATGCTAAGATGAAGGACATTACAAATATTGTGTTTAGTTATTTGTAAGGGATATCCTTAGACTCTTCCTTTCTACAGATACTCAGTACTCTCACTAGACCTTAACTAAAACACAGAGTCATTTTATAGAAACTGAGACGTTTAATCTTTCAACTTGACTGGATATCAATATAACTGGCATGGTTTGAAAAAAAAAAGTACCCCCCAAAAGGAGTGGCACTATTAGGAGGTATGGTCTTGTAGGAGGAAGTGTGTCACTGTGGGAACCAACTTTAAGGTCTCTTTTCTCAAGCTTCATTCACTCAGTGTGACAGCCAATCGACTTCCTATTGTCTGCAAGATATAGCACTCTCAGCTCCAGAACTACATCTGCATGTTAGCTACCATGCTCCCCGTCATTATCATAACTGACTGAACCTCTGAAACTGTAAGCAAGTCACCCTCAATTCAATGTTTTATTTATAAGAGTTACCTTGAATAGGGAGAAACAGATTGCTAGGGAAGTTCCCAGGAATCCACGATGATGACCCCATCTTAGACTACGGGCAATAGTCGAGAGGGTGCCTGAACTGGTCTACTCTGGTGATCAGATGGATGAATACCCTAACTGTCATCATAGAGCCATCATCCAGTGACTGATGGAAGCAGATGCAGAGGTCCAGAAGTCCAATTGATGAGAGAGAGGAAGGATTCTATGAGCAATGGACATCACAATCATGATGGGAAAATGTACAGAGATGACCAAACTAGTGGAAACAAATGAACTGTGGACAAACAGATGAGGAGCCCCCATGGTACTAGACTGACCCTCTGGATAGGTGATACAGTTGTTTAGCTTGAACTGTTTAGGGGATCCACAGGCAGTGGGATTGGGACCTGTCCCTGGTGTATGAGCTAGCTTTTTGGAGCCTGGTACCTATGGTGAGATACTTTACACAGGCTTGGTGCAGGGAGGAGGGCCTAGACCTGCCTCAACTGAATTTACCAGGCTCTGCTGACTCCCCATGGGAGATCTTGCCTTGGAGGAGGTGGGAATGGGGGTAGGTGGGTTGGGGGGGGAGGCTGGGGGGGGGAAAGGGGAGAGGGGAATCTGTGGTTGGTATGTGAAATAAATAGAAAATCTCTTCTTAATAAAAAAAATGGAAAAGAAAAGAGTTGCCTTGGTCATGATGTCTCTTTGCAGCAATAGTAAACCTAACCAAGACATAGCTAGGAGAAACTTTTGCAGAAATGAATGTAAGGATGTGTTTATGAAGGGATAACTGGTGGAGGGAGACCCTCTCTGAGTGGGTGACACTTCACATGAGTGGTTCCAAAGCAGAGCAGTTCTGCTTTCCTAACTGCTTCTTGGTAGTGACTCTATCCTGATGTTATTGCTGCTGCTGCCATCCTTCACTGACATCCAGTTCAGCTTCTTCATGGAATGAAGAGCAACAGCTCTCCAGGTATCCTTCACTCCTTCTGCTCAGCCCTGAGGCTGCTGAGGCATACAGCCTTGTAGCATGAATAACCACAAAGTGCTCAGCTTCTTCAGCATGCACATAGCTACTGCTGCATTACTCAGCCCCAATTGTGTAAGCTAATCTAACAACACCCTTTTGTGACATGCATTCATTCTGTCCATTCTGTGAGAACTCTGAATAATACTGTGCTCATGGAAGACTAGTTCCAGGATTCGCCAGCCTTGTTGCCAAAATCTGAGAATTCTCAATTTCCTTTTATAAAATGGCATGGTATTAGATTAAACTTACATACATCTTTTAAACTTTAAATCATGTCTAGACTATTTGCAATATATTGCCATGTAAATGCTATGTAAATAGTTTTTGCAGTGCATTATTTAGGAAAAGATGACAAGAAAAATCTTTACATATTCAGTACACAATCACTTTTAAAAGTTCTTTGGTGCTGTTGTTGGTTGGATCTGTGAATGTGGAAGTCTGATGGTATAAAACGTGTGTGTGTGTGTGTGTGTGTGTGTGTGTGTATGAAGACCAATATATGACATGCTGCCTGATTCTATTTTCCTGTGCTTGGAAAAAAGGATAACAAAAGCAATGACTTTGACTCTCTTTTCTGCAAGACTCAAGTCCCATCCCCACAAATTAGTTGGGTCTCCTTTGTTACTTGCTCCCTTTTCCCTGGCTCTTTGGATACTTATATTTGGCAATGATCTTTCACTTTGTTATTCCTTTGAGTGGTTCTTAATCTTGGGTGCATATTAAAATACTGATGCCTGAGTCACACCCCTGAACTTCAGATTTAATTACTATGCTATGCATCTGGGCATAAGCTATTTAAAGTTTCCCAGGTGTTTAAAATAAGAAGCACAGCTTGATTAACACTCACTTGCATCGTCTTTGCTGATAACTTGCTTGGAATTCTTTGTTCAGGCTTCATCTGTAATGGCTATGCTAAGATTTAACTTTTAAATTTTCCACCTGGTCTAATGATCATTAATCATTCGAGGATATAGTCATTCACTCCAGACTTATATAGGAATATGATGCTATATAAGAAATCCTAATTTATAAATAAATAGAGTGGACCCTCAGAGACATTACAAGATAGCAACTAATGGCTATTAGAAACTGAATGGGCAACTACAGAAGCAATGAGATCTTGCTCTTTTCCAAGGTGTTGAAATCGTCTAACTCTAGATTCACGATTTTCCCGTGTTTAACCCATGTTAAAATCTGTGGCCACATTAATTTTGATATTTTACAAAAGTGGTGGTTTCCTCAAGTCCTTCATATAGCACTTGTCTACTTCTACCACTACTAACTATTCACTTCTTTTTTATTTGTTATTTTTTCCTTTTTCCATTTTTCTTTTCTTTTTTTGGGGGGGGATTGGTTTTTTTTGTTTGTTTTTTGTTTTTGTTCATTAAAGTCCTTTTTATTGACAAAAATTTAAGTAAGATCAAATTTGTTAATTGTCGTATTTGGAATAAAAATAGTTAATTTTTTTTCTAACCACTAGGCACATAAATGTATATACAAGAAAGAAACCACAGGTATGCTATTCTTTTTTTTTCAAGGGGAAATTTTAGCTTGGAAGTTATCTGTTCCCCCTTTCCTTTCCCTTCAGACTCCCAGCATTTCCACTAAGGCTAAGGCTCTGCTGAGGAATCATTAAGAAAAGGAACTCAAGACATTTTGCAGCTAGGTAACCAACAAACCAACCAAGCCAAACGAAAGCCAACTGCACAAAGGAAAGAGAAATGTTTCCCTACTAGTAGGGACAGGTTCTTCCCAGCACCTAAGTAGTTCAAAAGATGTGCAATGGATAAGTGTCAGACAGGACCCTGACAATATGTTTTTCACCTGGTAATGCTTTAGGAAGCCCAGAGTCTCTAGAGCATCACTCTTGGGTTCCATTTCAGTAGCCAGGGATGCTGTGCTTGCTCTTGCATGTGAATACTTTCACAGAGGTTGGTGGATTCGCTCCCAGCTCAGGCTGATCACAGAGTTCTCCTTGGTAAACTTTAAGGGCTTTGAAGTGCAGTCCACTGCTGGGTTGCTGGATGTGGTTCTTGACTGCTTGCTCCTTGACTCTCTGAGGTCATCACACCTGCAGGACTTGTCTTCTGTCTGGTATTGCTGGCCAGGCATAGTGTCAGCTGCTTGAGGACACAAGCTTTACCTTCTGGAAAATACTGTGTTTGTTAAGATGAGTCACAGCCAGGTTCTAATTGTAGCTGTTAGCCATCTTCCAAGGTGGCATACGGGCTTGCTTTCTAATAACTTCACCTTTGCCACATTGACATAAAAGCAGGAGACACTGAAGCCTCAATCCAAGCCATAGACCATGAGGACAATAAGGACAGGGTTGTGGACATGGTGGGTCACAGATTTTAGGAAGAGGAATGGTTATATTGGGGATCATCATGACTTAAGCCCCCATGGTAACCCTTCTACAGGTGGACTCATTCTTCCCATTTCATAGTGAGGTGGAGTAATATTTTATTAAAGAAAAGGATTTTCTTTCCTTTTGTATACCAATCCCTGTTCCCCCTCCCTCCTCTTCTCCAGCTCCCCCCACCTACCCCCATCCCACCATCATTCACTCCTCATAGAGAGTAAGGCCTCTCTTAGATAGTCAACACAGGCTGCTATATTGTGGTGGAGCTAGAGCTAGCACCTCCCTCCTGTATCAAGGCTAAGTAAGGGATCACACCATAGGGAATGGGGTCTAAGATGTCAGTTTGTGTACCCGGGGTAAGTCCTGGTCCCATTGCCAGGGGACTTACAAACACATCAAACCATGAAATTTTCACCCACATTCAGAGGGTCTAGTTCAGCCCCATGCAGGCTCCCCACCTGTCAGTCCAGAGTCCATGAGCTCCCATTAACTTGGGTCAGCTATCTCTGTGGTTTTTCCCATAATGATTCTGAACCGCCTTGCTCTTTTTTTTTTAACTAATTTAATTTAATTTTACATATCAGCCACGGATTCCCTTGTCCTTCTCCCCACCCCTGCCTTACCCCAGCCCACCCCCTATTCCCATCTCCTCCAGGGCAAAGACTCCCCTGGGGATTGAGTTCAACCTGGTAGATTCAGTTCAGGCAGGTCCAGTCCCCTCCTCCCAGGCTGAGCTAAGTGTCCCTGCATAAGCCCCAGGTTCCAAACAGCCAGCTCATGCACTGAGGACAGGTCCTGGTCCCACTGCCTGGATGCCTCCCAAACAGTTCAAGCTAATCAACTGTCTCACTTATCCAGAGGGCCTGATCCAGTTGGGGGCTCCTCAGCTATTGGTTCATAGTTCATGTGTTTCCATTCGTTTGGCTATTTGTCACTGTGCTTTTTCCAATCTTGGTCTCAACAATTCTTGATCATACAAACCCTCCTCTTTCTCACCAATTGGACTCCTGGAGCTCTACCTGGGGCCTGGCCGTGGCTCTTTACATCTTATAATCCTTCCTCCCTCTCTTCAACTGAACTCCAGGATCTTGGCCAAGTGCTTGGCTATGGGTCTCTGCATCTGCTTCCATCAGTCATTGTATATAGGTTCTATGATGACAATTAAGGTAGTCACCAATCTGAGTGCAGGGCAAGGCTAGTTCAAGAACCCTCTCCACCATTGCTATGAGTCTTAGCTCGGGACAATCTTGTGAGTTCCTGGGGTTTTCCTGAGATGCAGATTTATCCCATTCCCCTTCATGGTACACTCTGTCAAGATATCTGTTTCATTGCTCTCTCTCCCTGTCTTTCCCACATGTTCCCACCTCCCATTCACTCCCATCCCTTCCCCTCTATTTCTCTCTCTCAGTTTGCCCAGGAGATCTTAACCCTTTCCTCGGGCGATCCATGTGTGTTCCTCTTGTGTCCTCCTCTTTACCTACCTTCTCTGGAGTTGGGGATTGTAGCCCAGTTATCCTTTGCTTTGCTTCTAACAGTCACTTATGAGTGAGTACATATTGTGTTTGTCTTTCTAGGTCTGGGTTACCTCACTCTGGATGATTTTTTTCTAGTTCCATCCATTTTCCTTCAAGTTTTATGATGACATTACTTTTTTACCACTGCATAATACTTCATTGTGTAAAGAAGCATTCTAACTGCTACTTCCTCAGACTGCGAGACTCTCACCACTATCAATAGCCTGATTCACTTCTTCCTTCTCTCAAGCTTTACCTCTTTTCTGGGACCTGGCCAGTGCTGAGGCTAGCCCCTGGCAACACATAGTAAGCACAAACCTAGAGCAGATGCTATGTCCTGGACAGATGTTTTATTGAATGATTTAGTGAGGATTGAACCCAGGACACTGAACATTCTAAACACATAGTCTATCACTGTGCTACACACTCCAGCCTCATTTTCCTCTATGGAAATTTCAGTGACCATCTATTAAGAATTGTGTCACTTGGTCTTTCTAATGCCAGGCCTTTATCATGTTAGCTTTTCATAATACTGAACAGTGATGATTTCCATGTTCTATATTTACTTAATTTTTATTACTTTTAATTAATTTTGGAGGGCACATAACTATATATGTGTAAAGGTAACAGGACAGTTATCAGGAGCTGGGTTTCTCCTCCATATTGGTCACTTGAGGTGATGAAACTCAAGGTTTCAGTCTTGGCAGAAAGTACTTTCATCTATTGAGTCATCTCTGTGGCCAGCAATATTTAAATTCTGAATAAATTTAACACACATTTTATCATGAGATATTATTGATAAAGAATAATTATTTTATTTTATCAACCTCTCAGGATGGATAAGTTGAGGTAGACTAAGAGGTCCATAAATTGCTTACTAAAAACAGAATGTAAGCTTGGATTTAGTTTATCTGATTCATGCTTTGATGTCAAATCTATACACATTTTAGTTAGCCTACAGTATCTAAAACATTATTTCTATGTTAATGACACTTTATAAACATTTCTCCTTCTGTCCCACTTATAAATAGTTCATCTTAGCTTATGCAAATAGTGTTCTGTTCAGAAAGTCTTTTCCTGTAACAATGAATTCAAGACTATTCCCCATTTTCTCTTCTATTATGTTCAGTATATATTGTTTTAGGTTGAGATGTTTGATCCATTTGTAGATGAGCTTTGTATAGGTGATAACTATTGATTATTTTGGATTCTTTAACATGTAGCCATATAGTTTGACCAGCAATATTTGTTGAAGAAGTTATCTTATTTCCAATGTGTATTTCTGGCCTCCTTATCAAAAATCAGATGTGCATAGGTCTGTGGATTTATGCCTGGGTCTTCAATTCCATTCCATTGATCATCATTTCTATTTTTGTTCCAATACCATGCTGTTTACACTATACTAGCTTCTTAGTATAACTTGAAATGGAGGATGGTGACACCTCCAGCACTTCTTCATTATTCATGATTGTTTTAGATGATCTGGGTTTTTGTGTTTCTATATGAAGCTAAAAATTGTACTTTTAAGATTTGTGAGGAATTTTGTTGGGATTTGGATGGGGACTCCATTGGGCTTTTGGCAGGATGGTTATTTTTACTATGGTAACCCTTCTGATCCATGAGCATGGGAGAGCTTTCCATCTTCTAATATGTTCTTCAGTTTCTTTCTTCAATGACTTGGAGTTTTTATCATACAAGTATTTTACAGGCCTGGTTAGAAAAATCCCAAAATATTTTCTGTTATTTGAGGTTATTGGGAAAGGTATTGTTTTTCTGAGTTCTTTGTGTCCCGATGAGTGAGTCTCTAGTACTTTTGCTTCTCTTGGGACCTTTCCTTCTCTTGCTTTGTCTACTCCAACTTTGATGTGATAGATTTTATTGTATTTTATTTTGATGAATTTTTTAAAAATGAATGAATGAATGAATAACAATGTAGCCAGTAGGGTAAAGGTTAGCAACTGACCTGTCACTTATACCTGCGGAGAGAGAGAAAATCAGTTTTCCAAATAGAGTGACACTAGATATATCAACCACTCCAGGACAGGCCTCATGTTCAGGAGTTGTCCACCATACAATAAGACACCACAGTTTTTTGTGTGCTTTTATTTGGGTACAGTTTGCCACTTTGGCCTGCTGGTTTTTTGGGTTTTTTTTTTTTTTGCAGGGGAGGATACTTTGTTTTCTTGGTTTTGTTGTTGTATCGTGGTTTTGGTTGTTTTTTGAAAAAGACCTTAAGTTGTATGAGAAGGGAGGGAGAAAGTATATGGAAAGACTTGGGGCAAGGAAAGAATATGATCAAAGTATTTTTCAATTTAAAACTAGTTCTTAATATTAAAAAATATAATAATAAAATAGTTCAAAAAATAAGCATTTCTCCTATTGAACATCTCTAAATAAGTCACTCCTTATCTTAATCTTATGTTTGACTTGTTAGGTAGTTTCAAGGTAATCATTGTTCTAAGGAATGGATTAAAAAAAAAAGAATTTCCATTCTTCAAATGTACAGTTCTCAACTTTTGCATACAAATTCTCTGTATATAATTAATGTCCCTATTGTGCTGTAGTTCAACATACATTTGAAGTTATGATAAGCATAAGTAGAGGAGAAGATTTTTTTTACATGAACTTACAGCAACTTAAAATACTTAATCTCAATTATGCAGTAAAATAGTTTTTTTTGATGTCTTAAACAAGGAGGAGGCAATGTCAGAGTTTTATGAGATAATCTGAGTGAGACAATCAAATGTGTTAGGAATTAGAGAGGAGCAGAGCATAAAATGCATCTGTCTAAGTAAACTATTGGAAAGAAGAAACAAGAAAATGTCATCAAGCAAAGTTTCTGGAAGGAAGAATCAGAACTTGGTAAACAAGCTATTCTGGGGAAGAAGAAACAAAGATGGACTGCAGGGCATCTGACTCAGCTTTCCATCACAATGAACTGGACAGATTCAAACCATCCTGTAGTTGGGCTTTCCTTTGGCCCACCAGCTCAAATAACCACACAGAGATTTATTATTAATTATGAAAGCTTGGCCTTAGCTTAGGATTTTTCCCAATGAACTCTTAAAACTTATGTTAACCCGTTTTCATTAATCACCAGTCTGCCACATGGCTCGGTTACCTCTCCTTTGCACCATATGTCCCGACTCCTCAGTGTAACCCTGGCATCTCTCACATGCCTAGATTCATTCTGAGTTCCTCTCTCTCCCCAGAAGTCCCTCCTACTCTCTCCTGCCAAGCTACTGGCAACTTGGCTCTTTATTAAACCAATCACAGTGTCAGATCTTCACACAATGTAAGCAAATATTCTGCAATACCATTACTGTGAACAGTATGGCGTGACATTTCCTATTGATCTTAAACTACACTACAATGACATACAAATTCAATCGAATCACTTGTTCCTTGGTTTCTCATAGCTAATACTTTGATCAGTTATCCCTAAGATCTCCATGCATTTCAGGGCGCAATTTCCACAGAACTCTGGGATAAGTCTTTCTGTATTGTGTAGAACAAACCTGAAGTTGATGAGGGAAATCTTCTGGTTTGTTATGTATCCCCTGTAGGAGAAAGTGGTTATTTATCAGCTACAGTTTTAGAACAGGTTGATGAAATGCAGTTTTCACAAATAAGGCTAATTTGATTTGGCATTCTATAATGTTTACAATGATTAGTTGAGGAGAAATTGCTTACAAGGGTGTTGCTAACTCTGTCACTTGGTAAGAATTATAACGGGATAACCCAGGCCAGTTTTTCTTAGTGCTGGCATCCAAGTGTTCATACCCTATTTGCAATGGAAATCCCTAGACCCAGGACTGCACAGACAGTGCTGTGTTAAACTCAAGCTACTCTTCCCTTATTAGGGCCTCAGGGCATTCAAAGAGGTCCAATTTATCTAGAGCCCCAGCTCTAGTTCTAGCTTTGTTTACATACACCTGAAAACCCTATGTAGTAATTAACAGCCAAGCCACCTCATTAGTTCCAAGTTAAGTGAAATGGAGCAATCACACCATCCTGCTATAACAATAAAGCTTGTCACTCTCTTGCAGTATAAATGCAAAGGCAGAGGCAGAAGCAAAGCCCTTGCTTTCTGACATGCAGTTTTCCTTTAATTTTCTGGAGGATTATTCCAAGACACATTAAGCTTCCCGTGGAGGTCTTCGAGGTACAACCGTGGCTCAGAACACTTCATAAGGAATGGACCTTTGGTTGACCATATTTTCTGTTTGTGTCTTCATCTTAAAAGCAACACAAGAATGCCGGAAACTTCTGAAAGAATTAATTATGATAGCAGGTCTGGGGGACTATTTAGTATCAATTAGATCAATGTATCTAATGTTAGCAATTCCGCTGTGGTGGCATTATTAAAAGTTAAAGCTAAAGGCTTCTCAGTAGTTACATTTCAGGATATTTTATTATAATTTAGCCATGGAACATTTTCTAAGTGCTTTTTATAGCCTGTGCTGTAATTACATTTTGACATGTTGCACTACACCATACTTGGAAAACTATAAGTCCTGCAGCTAATTGATAATTCAAACCATTATTGAGCTAATGAAGCTGGTCTTGGACATCAGTGAGATGGTCATCTAATTAGCTTTTTAATATCTGTTTACCAGATGAGTGGAGAGTAGACTCAGGGTGATGGTGGGGCAGTAAAGTTAATAGGAGAGGAGATAAAGGGGATGAGGCATATTCCAGCAACAGATATGGCTTCCTAATAAACCTCTGTAGCACTCAGAAAGGAGAATTTCATCTTTTCTTTCCTCCATCCAGACTCAGCAAAGTGCAGTGGGTAAAGCCCAACCCTGGCAAATGGTTCATGAATATTTACTACCTTGAATTGAACAACTGTAGGCTGGAGGAAACTAGCACTGCAAAGTTTTATGAGGTGCAGATAAATCCAATACTGTATTTTTGCAACATTACCACTTTGGGCTGTGTGTTTGGGGGAATGACAAATAGTCTTTAGTGCCTTCGTTATTAAGTATAACAATTATGATAATGGTGATAATGTTCAGTAAACATTTTCTATGTGCTCACAGCTGAGCTAACTGTCTCGACTGTGTTTGTTCACACTAGTGTTATAGCAACTAAGTTAGGGGTTCTCATTTATGTGTAAATGAGGCAAGTTAGATTTACAGCCTCATACACAATTATCCGGATCTATGGAGCTAGAATGGGTGAGATGTCATATCTGAACTATGAACTGTAAGTTTCTAAATTTACAAATCCATGCCATGCTGTCTCTAGTTCTGAAATGGTCCATGAGCCAAACACTAATCAAAGTAGCTAACCCACTGCATACAGAAAACTCACTGCAATTTAATCAATTGTTCCATTTGTTGTGCTGAATACAAATATATTCAGCATAGTTAGAATTGGGCATTAGTCACATCACAATCACTGTATTTCTCTCTTCTTTACGAGATAGCTATGTAAAACACAAAGGATCTCCTTTTATGATACAGAAAAAATGACAAGCTGTCAGGTTTGTTCGAAATATAAGTCATTATTTGCCCTCAATGCCACGAACTTGGTTAAAACTCAGATATTAAGCTAACAAAACAGTAGGAAATTTAAAACATCAAGGCTGATAACACCAAGTTTTGATACACAATTGTGTCAAATACCCAAATTGTATTTTAAAATTATATTATATTCAGTTCTAAAAGATATTGACACAATTCCATTACATAATATCATTCTGACTGGAGAAGGAAGCAACTCGTACCTTTATATTAGAAACTAATACACTAAGGATCATGAAAATAAGTAACTTTGTGAAAAGCATGACCAGACAGAGGAGGAATTCAGGTTTGCCACCAGTACTCCATCCATGATTCTGATCTTGGAGTTTTGCCATCTTTCTGTTGGAGAACTAGCTAACAGTAGAAAAGCAACTTGCACAGCATGCTATAGTGGTATTTTATTTGTACTGAACTGTGATTTTATTTGTATGTTAATAAATAAAGTTGCCTAGGGATCAGAGCTATTAGCAAGCCATAGTGAAAGCTGGTTGTGGTGGTGCACGCCGGTAGGATTTGCTGTAGGAGGCGCACGCCTTTAATCCCAGCACTTGGTAGGCAGAGCTAGGTAGATCTCTGTGTGTTCAAGGATACAGCCAGCATTGGAGACACATGTTC
>CABHPH010152102.1:21593-51949 GCA_902168325.1 Peromyscus nudipes | reverse complement strand
AAAAAAAAAAGATATGGAAGATTAAATTACAAGATACTGTGTTTTACAGATTACAAAGAATTGTATCCATGAAATCGTAACAACATGGTACCCTAAGCAAGACCTGAAAGATGACAACATCTGTTTATGTCTCAATGTGGATTGAGGAACTCACATGTTGCCACACCTAGATGTAGGAGTGTAGGCAAATATTGGGTGCCAAGAAATGGAGAATTAGTCTTCTCATATGACAAGGCTTTTGAAAGTTTGTCAAATCCCAATGATCATCTCTAAAGTATTCATACGCCCAACATTAAATAGACTTAGCAGCACACACACACATTTATAATTATGTACATATATTATTGTGACATAGGTGTAATGAAGTACATATCTTCTTTAAATATATTATATTTACTTATATATTATATATGAACATATATATGTAATTTTATATATAGATATAAAAGGTCATAAAGTTGAGATGGAGTACATACATGGGAAGAATAGGAGAAAGAATGAGTGATGGAAATTATGTAAAAAAAGGTACTCACATATGAAATTCTCAAAAAATACTAAATAAATGTATAGAGAAGAAAATTAGAGAGGAAGAGACTACTTGAAAAATTAAGATTGATGGCAGGAGCCATCATTGTGACTTCATTGGGGAACAAGGCCTGAGAATAGCATGAATGGCTCTCCTTGTGGCAAGACCTTGACCCACTTGGCAAAGACCTGTGAATAGTTTGCTGCAGTATTTTGGGAAGGACCCTTGGAGGGTATGTGCTGTGTGCTCTCCTTGCTTTTAATATGCTAGCCATACTGCTGGCCTGAAGGAGTTACAGTAGGTCATGAAGCTTAATATTACATATTTGTGTGAATGCTCTGGAAAGAATGATTTTAACCAGAAGAGTCTATGATAAACGTTACTAAATAGATATCAAGAGTTAATGGGAACAGTCTAGGAACAGGAAATGAAGCAGAATCATAGACACCCACAGTTCCTTCATTTCTAATACCTGTAACCATGCCCCAAGAAGTTAAAGGAGCTACACGTAAGGACAAGGGATAAACAGTGCCAACTACTAAGAGTAAGTTTCCAAGTTATGTTGCCTACAGGATAAATGGAGATCTATCCTATAAATCTCCCAAAAGGAGATAGAGTAGTACAAAATGTAGTATGGATGAGAACCCAGACCCTACCGGACATAAATATTAACCACAAGAGACACTACTGTCTCTATCCCTGCATTCTCCTATAACTGCATATGTTGCCAAATGGGCACACTGTTCTACCTGTAGGTATGCCTATTTAGAAAAGTTCCTTTGGAGCATGTAGTTGGCAGTTTTCCTGTGTCCTACCTGGTCTGCAATTGCTCAGATCCAAATAAACACATAGAGGCTTATAGTAATTATAACTGCTCAGCCATTAGTTCAGGCTTATTACTGACTAGCTCTTACATTTGAATTAACCCATAATTCTTATTTATGTTTAGCCACATGGCTTGGTACATCTTCTCAGTTCTGTTTGGTCATCTTGCTTCCTCTGTGTCTGGCTGGTGGCTCCTGACTCAGCCTTGCTCTTCCCTGAATTCTCCTTGTCTGCTCACCCCACCTATACTTCCTGCCTGGCTATGTAGGTCAATGAGAGTTTTATTAAACCAGTGTACAAAAGCACTATCCTACAGCAGTAGCTTGCAAGACTGCTTATATTTCTAACAGTTGAGATATAGATAAAAAAGGTAGTGGCTACCAGTGGGAGAGTTGGGACAAGGAAGGTGAAAGAGGGGAGGAACAAATTGGTAATTATTGTAACCATTTTTAGAAACGTAGAAAGTAAAGACTTGCTGTGGATGTCTTTCTGTATGCTGTGAATGTTTTGCTCTGATTGGTTGATAAATAAAGCCGTTTGACCTATGGCAAGGCAGCTTAGAGGCAGGCAGGAAATCCAAGCAGATAGACAGGAAGAGAAAGGAAAGGAAAGGCAGATGCTGCAAGCCACTGTCAGAAGAAGCAAGATGTAAAGATACCGGCAAGCCATGAGCCATGTGGCAAAGTGTAGATTTGTAGAAATGGGTAAATTTAAGATGTAAGATCTAGCTAGTGAGAAGCCTGAGACAATAGGGCATGCAGTTCATAATTAATATAAGCCTCTGTGTGTTTACTTGGGTCCCAGTGGTTGCAGAACTGGAGGGTGAGAGATTTGTCCTGACTGCGGGCCAGGTGAGACACAGGAAAACTTCAATTACAAAGACTGATTGTAAAACTGTTCATACAAACCATTGAAACTATAAATAAAGACAGCCTAGGCTATCTGGGGCCACTTGTTTGAACAACAACAGGTGGTCACAGTCTCCTCTTGGCTCTGATTCACACATCTGTCTCAGGTCTTCGAACCCATCTGGAGCAAGGCTTCCAGCAGATTGGCAATTGTGATGCCCTATCTGTGTAATAGTTTTTATCCTGTATGATGAATGAGTTACCTTTTCTGACTAACAGCCCAAACTAACATTTGGATATTTCTTGAATTCAATATTGTAACACAACCAATTTTTAAGCATAAAGCTGAGAGTGAAAAAGGGATCTTTCCCAAGGATAAAAAAGATCAATTAACTGTCCAGTTCCCAAATGTTAGCCTTGAAAACATATATACAAGGAACATTATAGACTCTTAATAATTTATATAGGAATATACATACATATACATTTATACCATACACACATATATATCTCTATCTATCTATCTATCTATCTATCTATCTATCTATCTAGGTATTATACATATAATCTCCATGTAATAACAATTAATAAAAATGAGGGCATGAATTTTTATATGGGAAATTTTGGAAGAGGAAAAGGAATGGAAGAAATATTGCAGTTATAACTTCAAAAATAACAAAAAGGAAATGTGTTTTAATGACAGCAGTTAAATACTGTTAAGTCATGTTCATGATGAACTTTACCTGAAGTCATTTACTTGTGCTTGCTACTTTTGTTTGTATTTTTGGAGGAGGTTGGAAGATCATGGATACAATGAACAGAATGTAACAAAGAGAACATGAGGATTGATTTTTGGGAACAGAGGATATTCTTTATTACTGAGGAGGATCATGGCTAAAAGCAGAAATGCACTTTGACACCATTATTCATATAGTTTGAATATGCATTTAACAACTTTCATTAACATTTGACTTCATGACCTTAAGTATAAACACCAATCTAAGGAGGATAATATGGCATGGGATCTTTTCCTATATAAAGAAGTTGTTGAGTAGTGCAGTGATTCTGAATGATGAAAATAGGCAGGGACACCAGGACAACTGATAAATAAGTACAAAATTTCAACTCACAAAGTTTTCATCATTCTCTCAGTGGAGTTTAATATAAATGCACCTGTAGTTCTGCCTCTTGTTAATATTGTACCATTATTCATGAAGTATTGTCAACTAAGGAATTAAGCAAACAGGAAGAGCCAGTATAGGATGAACACTGCCATTGTTCTGTAAAACATCTTTTGTTTGCAATTACTCATAACTTGCCAAGGCCTCCAGAAGAAAGTAATGTCTGTTTCAGGCTGTGCCTGATAATCCTGTGTCATAAAAGATATGTCTATCTGACACTGTATGGCAGCTGATAAAACAATCAAATGAAATTTAGGAGAAGTATTTCCCACTGAATTGTGGAAAGGAAACATTTTCATACTGTTGGAACCTATGCTACTTTTCTTCCTAAAAACTAAATTGTAATAATCTGTTTAACAATCAAAACTTCCCTGTTGCAAGATATTCTTCTCCACTTTTATAAACAAAACCACAATTCTCATAAAATTCTTTACATTAGGGCAATCATCGGGCACATGCTACATATGAAGGTAATCAGATACACACAGAATTTTGGGAAATTGCCAAGTCACAAATATACAAGTAGCTGACTGTGGTTAGGTACTAAGTCTTGGCTTTCCTATGTCTCTGTGAATTTGAGAGTGTACTTATCCATTCAGGCTCTAGTAGTATCTCTGGGCTGTCAGCTCAAATAAATTCTGTCGTTTTTAAGAACGGCTGGACAACTTAACCTCCATTAGTTCCAGTATGTAGGTTTATAAAAATAGAAATCACCACAGTAACCTAATTTTATTATCATGGAGATAAATAAGATGACGGTTTATTTATTTATTTTTTTCTTGAGCTTTAAAATAAAAATTGTGCTTTTTTTTGGTCAAACCACAATCAGCCAACCTCAACTTGCTCTATCACATGTTATATTCATTGTTACTCTTTTTTATTAGATACAGTAGACATTTTTCTTTGTGGATGTCTGTTAATATGAAGGCCTCTGCAATTTTGAAAGTGAGCAGACAGCATCATTATAGTTAACTTGATGGTAGTCATGATAATAAATAGAATCTATGCAGAAATCTATGACCCCGAGACAGTAATGTTAAGTTGGATATAGCTATATTGTCATACAACATCTGACTAGTACACAGGTTCTAATTTTGACAACTGGCTCTTGCTGTAGCAGGAACTGAGCTTTCAGTTCTTCTGAATGTCTACCTTAAAATGTGCCTTGTCTGCTTTTTCTCTAGAAAATCACCCTATTTCCATATAGAAGACAGTAACTTACTACAGAAACTGAGGCATCAAGTTCACCGACATATCTCCAGAAGGTCTTTAAGTCAAACATTTCTTAGTGGACAAAAAGATAGTGGGGACACAATTGACTCCACTCCAACATGTAGATTATGCTTTACTTTTAAGTTTCACCTCAGAAATTCCAAGCTTTCTTTGTAAATGATAACTATATTTTATTATCGAGGAAATTCTAAGCACTTTTGTATTAGTTTCACCTTTTAACCATATTATACTGACTTTCTGTACCCATTCTCACTTCATTGATTATTCATTCTCTACTGCTGATTTAACATTGTGACTCTTCTTTCAATCAACCAGTTCCTTTGAAGGAGTGCTGCTTTATGAAAGTGTTTAGCACTAACTTATCTCTCTTGCAACCTAGAATTTAATAATGTATTTCATACTTAAGTGACAAATAGTCTTCTTTATGTATTCTTTCTCCAATTTGTTATATTTCTCATCACAACTTACCTATTTTATTGATGCATTTTCTTCATTATTTCTTAAAGGGAATGAATTCTCAGTCTCTAACTGATGACATATTTAGGAAATTTATGCTGGTGTTTGCTTTATTGACTTGTGTATTTCTTCTTTCATGCGCAATTGGGTAGTTTTAAAAAATTATACCCTCACATTCCCCAATTCTATAGTGTAATATCCTGTTTCGAGAAACACTAACTCAGCTGATAAATGTGTTTCATAAGCCCCTGTCCTTCTCCTGATTATTCTCTACTCTTAAGGTAAATGGCATCAGCACACATGAGTCTGAACTCTGTATAAACTGCATTGTTCTTTGTCAATGTCTCACACATAGCTTATTGCAGCACAGAAACATTTCAAAGTAGTATTAAAGAACTTTTATCTTAGGATTTACTTTTTCTTGCCAATGATTACTAAAATTATGAAGCTTAGAGCAATATTATCTCCCTAGAATCTTAGATATGCCCAACTAGCATTTATTTTCTAACATGAAGTATCTGGTATCTTTTTACTCTCTCCAAAAGAAATGTGTCAATGTACATTTTATAAAGTGAAATCCCTAGATGGCATGTAGTCAGAAACAATGCATTTGAAAGTTGGTATTCAATGCCTTGAATCTGCTGCAGGTTGTATGCGTGTGCCCCTCCTGGTCATTCATTAATCATGAATGTTGTAGAATTCTGAAGTTCTATTTATAAATCAATGATTAGAATTGGACAAAGTTGATTTAACTGTCAGAGTTACTCGGATTTCTTGTCTAGACTTTATTGTCTTACCTACATATTCATATTGCTTTGAGGCTCTAGTTATTAGAGAATATTTTTGTTCATGGTACATCATCTGGGTACTCAGGTGATAAATTATTTCTCTTGATAGGTTCAGATATATGTGGTTTTCTATGACAGTGATTTGATTTAATTGAAATTCTGTCATTAATTATGCCTTCACTTTCAAAGTCCTTATGAAAGTCCTGCCTTTTAAAAAGATATAGCATGTCACAACAAGAGTTCATGTATGAGAAACTTGTTTTACCTTTATGTACTGTAATTCTCTATGGGAATTTCAAAATTTATTCCTTAAGGTAGATAGCACAGGTTGAGAAATCCTTCCTACATGCCATTGTAAATTTTGCTTGAAATGTAGGAAACATGCACAGTCTGTTGAATTAATGAAAATTCAGTTTCTATAAAGACTACTGCCTACCAGCAAGGTAAAAAAAAATGAATAGTAATCACTGAAATATAACTGGTGTGTTTTGTGGTTTTACTTACCTTTCTACTACGTAAATGACTTCCTTTGACACTAAGATTGTATGTGCTTTTATAAGTCATCTTTACCTGGATCTTCACTCTGCCGTTTTAAATGATATAGGAAATTCTGGTAAGGAAAAATTCTGGAAGACTTATGTATGAGTTGATTCTCTATTGCTGTGATAAAACTCCATGACCCCATGAAACTTGGAGGAGAAAGGATTTATTTAAAGTTTGGAGTTCCAGAGGGAAAGCAGTCCATCAACATCATGGCTAGTAGCAGGGCAGATGGTGGACAGACAGACACGGCACTGGAGCAGCAGCTGAGTGCCTACATCTGAGTCCACAAACAGGAAGCAGAGGGAGCTCACTAGGTATAGTGGGAAGCTTTTGAAGTTTTTAGCCAGACTTCCTCTGTGACACACATCCTGTTACCAAGCCACACCTCATAATCCTTCTCAAATAGCCTTATTTCAGCAACCTAGTATTCACTGGTTTGCTTGGTTATTAGTGGCCAAGCATATGTAGATCTATAATAAAAGGGAGAAAGTTAAGCAAGGGAAAAAAAAAAAAAACAAAATGTATAGTTTGAAGAGAAAATGGGCACCAGAAAATGTAAACCGATTTTTAAAAAGCTTGATGATAAATGAAATAAAGAGAGTGGTAACCTCAGAGCAAGGTCATAAAAGATATATAATCACAGCTAAGCTTCGAATTTGTGAAAAGGAATTAAAGGAAGTAAAAATAAATGAAAGAAACTCTTTAATTTATTAAAGGTGTGGTGTCACATGCCTTTAAATGCAGCACTGAGGAGGCAGAGGCATGCAGATTTCTGAGTTCAAGTCCAGTTTGGTCTACAGAGCAAGCTCCACGACAGTCAAGCTTAGGCAGTGAAGGACACCATCAAAAGCAAAAAGCTGGGGGAAATATATTTGAACTAGGAGGCCAACTTCCTGCCCCAGCAAGTAAGAGAACTTGGCAGCTTCTGGCTTTAGAATTGTGTGGTTCTGACTTCAGAGTCAAAAATACAAAAATGGGGTACAGAATCTCCCCCAGCTAAAGAAAAGTGGCTAAGACCAAGTATGTGTCAGGGTGTCCATACATGGAGGCCCAGAGAGGCCATTGTGTGGAGCTGTTAAATTGAAGACTGGATTGCCCTGCAGACCGGATGATGTTAGAGATGCAAGAATATGGGATACCTGACAAGCAAAACTGCTAACAGGGAGTAGAACCAGTCAAAGAGAGACAAGTGTGTTGCAGTCAACAAAGCTGAAAAGAGTTGGAGATTTGCGATAGACTATGGATGGGGACTTTTGAAGCTGGATGAACGCACTTTGCATTGTGATAAGGTTACACGTCAATAGGGCCAGTGATTGGAATGTGGTGGTTTGAAAGAAAGCAGCCCCCATATAGGCTCATAGAGGGAGACACCATTAGGAGATGTGGCCTTGTTGGAGTAGGTGTGGTCTTGTTGGAGTAGGTGTGGTCTTATTGGAGTAGGTGTGGCCTTGTTGGAGTGAGTGTGGCACTGGGTTTGGGATTTAAGGTTTCAGAAGCTCAAGCCAGGACATAAAAAGAGACTCACTCTTTCTTCTAGCTTCCTACTGATCCAGATACAGAATTCTGGTCTCCTTCTTCAGCACCATATCTGCCTGTGGGCTGCCACACTTCCTGCCATTATGATAATGGACTAAACCTCTGAAACTGCAAGCCAGCTCCTATCATTATCATTATTATTATTATTATTATTATTATTATTATTATTATTATTTTAATTAAAATTTGTTGTGATCATGGTATCTCTTTACAGCAATAGAGACCCTAACTATAACACCCAGCCATAAAATGTATCATATATACTAAATAACCTCCATATTGAATTTTCTTTCTCATATGTTTCTTTTCAATAGATATTTTATATTGAATAATAAATAGATTTAATTAAAAAATGACTAAAAAGAAGTAAGATGATTTCAACTTTTTATTAAAGTAAAAATTATATAATTTATAATATATTTATGCACCAGAACTGAAGAAATTGAGAAAAACTTTAAAAAGAGGCAAATATATATGAGTAACCATCAATATTACTGGTTCCAAGCTGGGACAGGTAAGTGCTCAGCTGAAGCCTGCCTTTGTGTGCTGCTGAGAGCTTGTTATCCACACTGGATTTCTATTTAAATTGCTAAAATTCCATTTGATAATTCATAAAGTGTTAGTTTACATTGTTTATGTAATGGCCAATTTATATCAAAGAGAGGTGACATCAGAACAAATTGATGAAGCATATTCCAAAAAGAACAACCTTAACCCTTCAGTAGTATAAGAACTTTGGTGGAAACCTTTAAGAAAGAAGAAAGCAGACCTGACAAGTACACACGGAGCAGTCTACAAATATTAGGAGCAAACAACCAAGATTTGCCTTACTCACTTGGTCCACACAAGGCCAGAATATTTTAAAACTTAAATGAGACATAAGGAAAATTTGGCTCTATAGTATTCTAGAAATATACAATGCACTCTTACAAATGGGTCAAAGTAAGTCTGGAAGGATTCCATTACTCTTTGGAAAAAATATGAAGGGATTTCCAAAACATTTTCAGAATTATTGGGAAAATAATCATCATGTATCCATTATTTAACTATTCCAGGCCCTGATCATAACTATTCTACCATTCTGTTTGCTTTATTGCATTGATACTTCAGTTATAAATTGATTGATTGAAGTTCATTTTGACTTATCATCTGTGAAAAGCTAATTTACCTAAGTACATTTTGTTGTTTTAGAGAGCTACCTTTTAGCACATTGTCATCGCTTGAAAGGAATCCTCTTCTATGGCTTTAAAATGGGTTGTATGTCATATCTGAGTGTTTGTTTTTGATGATCTGAGACTGAAAATGTTTCAATGAACTTTAGGCAGGTAGCAATGCTAAATTACATTTTATAAAAACAATGGTACTTCAAAAGACCTGTACACAATTCACATTTAGGTCTCTAGATCATGTGCATTGTACTATTTGTATTCTGCACTTTAGAATGAGATTTGGAATAAGAACACTTTTCCAATGACATACATTTTAC
Source organism: Peromyscus nudipes (assembly GCA_902168325.1). NCBI lineage: Eukaryota > Metazoa > Chordata > Mammalia > Rodentia > Cricetidae > Peromyscus > Peromyscus nudipes. The sequence continues at coordinate 42,527 of CABHPH010152102.1, read as the reverse complement.
TTAATGTCTTTAACTATCTTTAAATTTTTTTATTTTCAAAATAAATATCATGTCTACCTATATTATAATTGTCTTTTAACATATATTATTTACATTTCCAGGTTATGAAAAAATATTTAATTTATCACAGGAACCATAGGATTTGTCATTTAAATTTTTCTTGATATGTTTATTTAGTAAACTTAGTGAAAATAAAAACAATTTTCAATCAATAAATACTTCATTTCACTGGTTATGATCAAGCTTAAATTTTCAATAGAACTAGTAACAAAAGTATTGTTCTGTATTAAATTTACTCAGACAAAGACTGCCTGTTTTATGATTAAGAAGTATGGTATTTGTATGTATGGTGGAGGTTGTAGCATAGCATGCTTAAGAATATTATATTTGTTTTTGTTTTTAGGACCTCTGATTATAACAGAATGTTTTAGTTTATATTTTTGCATTACCTGTGGGTTTTTATTTTATTGAATGTTTACTATATGGCAATTTCACATTTTTTATTTAAAATAACAATGTAAGCGTGAAATCAATTCTTTTTTAATACAATATTTTATATTCTTTCATTAATACATATATGATCATATTGAATTTTGATCACATTCACCCTCTAATATACTCTTAAATACTTCCAGATGCACCCCATCCCAATTTTATGTTCTTTTTTTATTATTATTATTCTTTTAAAGTAACCTGCTGATTCCTATATGACAGTAACCTGCTTTCCATACAGTCCTAGGTATGTGACCACGTAGTAGAGTATAGTAAACCTACCAGTGACTACACCCTTAAAATACTAAATCTTCCTCAGCTAGAAGCCATCAACTCTCAATAGCTCCTTAGTTAGGAATGGAATATTTTGAACCTTTCCCCTTCCATGCTGGAATGTTGATTGGCTTGAATGTAGTGTTCTACTTATGGTAGTATGGAGAACAAAAATTCACAAAGATAACTATGAGGGACATTTCACAATCACTACACAGCAACTTGAAAATCATTGCTATAATTTTATTATGGAAAACTTATGTTGATACTTTATTAGTAATAACTAAAATGTGATATTTTTGACATATTGGTCTTAGTTACTTTTCTATTGCTGTGACAATACACCATGAGCAAGGCAAATAATTTTCAAAAGACATTTAATTGGTGCTTACACATTCAAAGGGTAAGAGCCTGTGACCTTTGTGGGGGTCATGGCAACAGACAGGCAGATATGTCACTGGAGCAGTACCTGAGAGCTTATATCTAAATCTGTCTACAAGCACAAAGTAGAGAGAGGTCACTGGAAATTGATGTGGGCTTTTGAAACCTTAAAACCTACCCACAATGACATACTTCCTCCCACAAGACATCTCCTAACCCTTCACAAATAATTCCACCAACTGGGGACCAAATATTAAAATACATTAGCCTATAGTGTTCATTCTCATTTGAACCATGACATTCCACACTCTGACACCCATAGGCTTGTAGATATATCATAATGTAAAACGTGTCGAGTCCAACTTTAAATGTACCCATAGTCTTTCACAGTCTCAACACATTTAAAATGTCTGAAGTACAGCATTTCTTCTGAGACTTGAGGCAATCTTTTAATTGTAACCTCCTGTAAATCAAAACGAAATTACATACTTCCAACATAAAAAGGTACAGAATATATTATTCCAAAAAGGAGAAAAATCAGATCATGGTGATGAAATACAGGACCAAAACAAAACCCTGCAGGGCAAAGAGCAAATCTGTAGCTCTATGTCTGGTATCAAAGTCCTTATGTGGCTCTGCCATTCCATTTTTTTCTTACTGTGACATGTTCTCTCCCTTGGGCTGAACCTACTCTTTTTCTGCATCTCTCCTTAGCAGATAGCCCATGACTCCAGCATCTCTAACATCTAAAGGTCTTCAACACAATACAGGGTTTTTTGTTTTGTTTTGTTTTGTTTTTTTCTCTTTCACGGATTCACACAATCGCCTTCAAGCACACACATTCCTGCTATATATATGCTATTCCTCAATGACTTTCCCTGATTGCAGAGGAAAATTCTATACCTCCTTTAATTGTTTATCCTTCATGATTCTGGAATAAGAACCACTGCAATTTTAGCTGCCTGCTTGAAATGGAACCTGGCATTCTCCTTGAATTATATTTATATAAACTTTGATTTGTTGTTTCTATTTCAGGAGCAGAAAGTTCCTCATGCTTTTTCCTTCCACAAGTTACAAGAGTCTTGCCCTGATTGTACCCCTCCCTTTATTCCATATTGTATCAGTCATATCCTTATCTATTTCAGCATAAATCTTGGCTCCAACATTAAATGTCATGGTGCTCCTTTTCCTCTCAATTGTATATTATTCCCCTTTTACTATTTTTTTTCATTTTTAGGCCTATATAAGAGTGATTACTAATAACCATGAGAAGAATCAATATTCATCTACTTTGGAATCTCCTCTGCCAAAAATATTATTTAAAAATGTTTTAATTTAGCCCCAGGAAGACTCTTAGGACAAGAGCAAAAAATGCAGTCACATTCTCTGCCCAATTATAAGAAGAATGGCCTTTATCTCCATTGCTAATAGTGTTCACCTATCAAACCTGTTGAGCTAGTTAGTGCACATGGCTGTCATCATTACTATATTCCAAGCCTCTACTCCTTTAAATGCCAGTACAATTTTCAATGAATTTCCTAGTCCAAAGCTCCGGAATCTTCCACATTCCCCCAAAAAACCCATGATCTGGCCTGTCATAGCAATACCCTACTCTTGTCAACTTTAGTCTTAGTTAGTTTTCTATTACTGTGACAAACACCATGGCCATGGCAATTAATAATAATAATAATAATAATAATAATAATAATAATAATAATAATTTAAAAAACATTTAATTGGGCTTAAAATTTCTGAGGGTTATGGGATTGGGGATTTAGCTCAGTGGTAGAGCGCTTGCCTAGCAAGCGCAAGGCCCTGGGTTCGGTCCTCAGCTCTGGAAAAAAAAATTTCTGAGGGTTAGATCTATGACTGGCATGGTTGGGAGACTGATACCAGGCAGGCCAGCATAGTGCTAGACCAGTAGCTAAGAGCTTGATCTCCTAGGCTAGCAGCATGAGGTAGAGAGAGTCAACTGGGAATGGTGTGGGCTTTTTGAAATCTCAAATCCCACTCTCAGCGACACACCTTCACTGAAAAGGCCATGTCTCTTAAACGTTTTCAAATAACCTTACCACTGAGGACTAAGCTTTTCAATATATGAGCCTATGGGGGTCATTCTCACTCAGTTCACCACAAAGCTCTTGTCCTGGAGTCAACACTCAATATCAGATTTTTGCCAAGACATCTGATTTCCTATATACAACCAATGCTGACTGCAATTTCTCTGATACGTAGTTTAATCACTCCTTAGTTAATCTGAGAGTGTTGCATTTTAAGGAATTTTTTTTTGTTAGTGGTTTAAATGAAAGCCCAGTGAAGCTACAAAACCAGACAATTCCATGAGTAAAAAGAAAGGTTTACAAGTAAGGTCCTGTTGCTGAAGAAAATACTTACCTAACACATTGAATGGAGAGAAGACTAGCTAGTGCCAATTAACATACTTTATGCCTACATGGTAGTGCTAGCATCTTTAGTACAGGAAGGTAGTCTGGGTGCTATCAAAGAAGAAATGTAAACACCAACTCAAAACTGTCAATTGGAAATTCACAGTACACAGTGAAGAATTTCTTTAAAATGTGTCCAGAAAGGGAAGAGAAGAGGAAGGGAAAGGATGAGAGCAGAGGATGAAGGAAGAAGCCAAGAGGAGAAGTTAGAAAACCCACACGTCTTTTTATGTGTATTGATCCTGTGTGGTTAACATTCCACTATTATAACATTATTGGCCCTTTGTGGTGGTATTGTGTTCCCCAAAATATTGTGTATGCTAATAAACTTATCTGGGGTCAGAGAACAGGACAGCCACAATATTAAACATGAGGATAGGCAGTGGTAGCATACGCCTTTAATCCTAACATTCCAGAGGCAGAAATTCATGTGTTCAAGGATACACCCAAGCATGGTGACCCACGCCTTTAATCCCAGAAAGTCAGCCTTTAATCCCAGGGAGTGGTGGTAGAAAGCAGAAAGGTATATAAGGCGTGAGGACCAGAAACTCGAGGCATTTGGCCTGGAGAAGCGGCCTGGAGAAGCATGTGGCTGGTTAAGCTTTCAGGCTTCTAGCAGCAGTTCAGCTGAGACCCATTCTGGATGAGGGCTCGGGGCATCCAGTCTGAAGAAACAAGATCAGCTGAGAAGTTGGCCAGGTGAGGTTAGTTGTGGTTTGTTCTGTCTCTCTGACCTTCCAGTGTTCACCCCAATACCTGGCTCAGGTTTGATTTTATTAATAAGACCTTCTAAGATTCTGCTACAGCCCTTACTTATATACAGACCAAATCTCCAACTAAAGCTTGTTGGACTTTAAAAATTCCACCTTTCAATTTTGAGGAGGGATCAAAAATATTTATTCCATGACATCTGTCCTTGACATGTTTCTTTTGAATTACATCATCTGTTTCTTGAGACTGTGTGAACAATCTGTGAATATGATCCCTTTTATTTTCTGCTTTTGTTACCTATCCATGAGTTCATCTCTGATTATCCTCACCACTGTTTCTCAACTTTTGTTATCTTACCAGCCCTTGAGGCTTATTCTATTAATTCCTTTTCAGTCATGAAAAACTGCTTTTTTACTATTTAATTCTGAAAAGCAAAATTGGCACATGGTATTTCAAAGTAGTTTTATGTTTAGATGAACTGTGAAAAAAACTCTTGTGAAAAAAAATGAGATCGAATAAGCCCCAGACAATTGCACCACTGTAGTCTTGCTCTATCATCAATGACAAGTTCCTGGAAGCTGTATCACAAAGTCCCAGTTTCCACTTTCAATTTCCTTTCCTCTTTCTTTTACCCTAAAGTCTCCCAACATAATTTGAAGTGTGTGTGTGTGTGTGTGTGTGTGTGTGTGTGTGTGTGTGTGAGTGAGTGAAGCAATGAGCACTCCTAGGTGAGTTTGGTGAAGGTCTTCCTACCTTTCTTTGCTAGGGAATGCTCATAGCTCCACTACCATTACAATAGACCTGGCCAATAGTGCATTGTTCTGTTCTACATGCCATGGCTACCAGGCCATGATAATATTTACTACAAGATGGTGTCATGTTTATATGGAGAGAAAAAATGCCTTAAAATAACTATTTATGTTATTTCAAAAGATAGGAGGCTACTTCATTTTACATGACCCTGCACTATGCTGATACCAAACAAAAATTCCCACAAGGAACTTCAACTATAACTATAATATATAAGCATGACCACTTGACAAACTTTTATTAAAAAATCTGTTTATTTATTTTATGTGTATGCGTGTGTGTGTGTGTGTGTGTGTGTGTGTGTGTGTGCCTGGGTATATGTATGTATAACGTTCATCTGCATGATGCCTTAAAGGTCATAAGAGTGTCTCAGATCTCTTGAGATTGGAGTTAGAGGCAGTTGTAGTAGCCATGTGGTTTCTTGGAACTGAACTTGCATCCTCCACAATAGCAGTGAGTAGTTTAAAGCTCTGGACTGTCTTTACTGTACTTGACAGATAAAACATAATTTAGTTACAGAGGTCACTTCTATTCTTGTTGCTTTCTAAGGAACTAGTTACCAGTCTTACCTACACATCACCTTAGAAAGCAGAGATAGCTGTGATCTTGGAAAGTACAGCCCTTGGATGGGTAGAATTATCTCAGCACCAATTCTTTTTTGAAAATTCAGAACACTCCGGTATATCTGGAGATCCTTTGATATTAACAATAATCTCTATTATGTAACATTATGCAGTTGCAGAGACCTTCTTTAATCACTCTTTCAAATAGACCTAAACATAATTTGAATGATATTAAAAGACACAATTTATACCCCTAACTATTCTGGTACCATATCGAGAAAATTTTGTGATAATTTCAGTGACATAGAAAAGCTCAAATCATTAAAGATATAGTCAATATTTTAGCTAGTATTATATGCACTTGATTGCTATAAAAGTAGAATATATTGTTATTGAGTACCATCATATACTTATTTTATATAAACTGCTCACTTACCTCAGTATTTATAAATTTTCATTAGCCTCAATTTCAAGTTGCATTAATTTTTTATATTAAAAATCAGTGTCTGTTTCTTATAAACTGATGTTCTGAGTGAGGAAAATCATTCTGTATCATTTCAATTATATTCCTGGGCATAATAGACTAAGAAAATGGACCATGTGTATTTGCATATAGATGAACTAAATAATTTCAGGCACATCTATAAGACTATCACTAAGGGAGAGATAAAATAAAGCAGTTAAATTCTGACAAAGTTACTTGTTGCTAGAGTTTTCCTGACTGGTCCACAGTCAGGACAAATCTCTCTCAATTGCCAGTCCCACAGCCGCTCAGACCCAACCAAGTAAACACAGAGACTTATATTACTTAACAAACTGTATGGCCGTGGCAGGCTTCTTACTAACTGTTCTTATAGCTTAAATTAATCCATTTCTATAAATCTATACCTTGCCACATGGCTCGTGGCTTACCGGCATCTTTACATGCTGCTTGTCCTGGCGGCGGCTGGCTGTGACTCCTTCCACCTTCCTGCTCTTTTCTCCTCTCTGTTAGTCCTGCCTATACTTCCTGCCTAGCCACTGGCCAATCAGTGTTTTATTTATTGACCAATCAGAGTAATTTGACATACAGACCATCCTACAGCAGTTACTTTTGGAGATTTCAGATCCATTTCAATATTTTTAAAAATGTGATTTTTTTTAACCTGTGACAATCACTTTGCAGCTCGCCTATCACTAGTAGTTGCCTGAAAAAAAAAAACACATACTTTGATGAAATTTATGAAGATAAATTTAATGTTTTATTTTCAAAGACAAAAGTTTTCTTGGTTTATTAGATGTATAATGCAAGCTTTAGCTTGTCAGTTTAGCACAGCCTGTGATGAACAAAGTAGAGAGACTCAATAAAGGATTGTCTGTATTTGGGTTTGCCTGCAAATATATGTGTTATCATAGATGTGAGAAGACCAAGTTGACCATGGATGGTATGTACCATTTCCCTGGCAGAGGGTAAAAGATACTGAGTGGAGCACAAATTAATAATCAAATGAGGATGTGTGCATTTCTTCTTCTCTGCTCTTGACTGTTGATGGACTGCAACTAGCCATTTTCCATTCCTGCCTTGAACTCCCCAAAGTAATGGACTGTAACCTAGAATTGAAAGCCAAATATATCCATTCTCCCCTTCAGTTTTTTTTCCTTTAAGATATTTTGTCACAGCAACAGAAATGATCTAGGAAATTATACCTACATTGGTGGCCCATTATATATGTTGGTATTAAATTACTATTATAGCCATGTGTTATGGTGTATACCTTTAATCCCAATACTTAGGAAGGGGGCTGTTGTAGTTTGAATGAGAATGGTCCCCATAGAGTCATATATTCCAATGTCTGGTCAGCAGGCAGTGGACTGTTTGAGAAGGATTATAAGGATAAGGGGGTGTGGCCTTCGAGTGGGTGTGGCCCACAGCAGGCCCAGAGTTTTTCTGCTTCCCTGTCTGTGCTCTCAGCTACTGCATAGCTCCATGCCTGCCTGTGTGCCACCATGCTCCCCACCATGATGATAATGTATCAACAATCTGAAACTGTAAGTAAACCCCCAATGAAATGCTAATTTTTAGAAAAGTTGCTTTGGTCATGGTGTCTCTTCACAACAATACAACAGTGACTAAGACAAAGACAGAGACAGGAGGATCTCTGTGAGTTCAAGATCAGTCTGTTCTACATATTAAGTTCCTGGCCAGGTCTCAAAAACGATGCTCTGATACAAAGAGCATATTATTTGAATGAAAGCTAACAAGAGATTGAGAGAGAGAGAGAGAGCCCATTCTATTAAATGCAGTTCTAAAATCTTCACTAGGTGGTTATTAGAAGTAAGACATGAAATTTTGGATAGAGACTAAGCTCCCTAGCAAAATATGTTTCTAGCATGTATAGGTACCTAAGTTCAATGTTCAGTGTCTTATTTTCTTTTCCTGTTGTTGTGATATAGTAATGTAGTGGTATTTTGCTCCGTCCATGACAGAGAGAGAGAGAGAGAGAGAGACAGAGAGACAGAGACAGAGAGACAGAGAAAGAGAGAGAGAAAGAGAGAGAGAGATGGCTCATAAGAGCACTGACTGAACTGATGTTTCAGAGGACTCGACAACAAGGACCCTGTGACTCTTGACCCTTTCCTTTTAAGAGGTCAGTACAAAGGCAAGAAGCACCGCCTCCTTTCAGGCCCTGTAGCCCAAGGTCATTGGAGGAGCAAATACCACTACAAAGTAATCTGACAAAAGCAGTTTAAAGGCAAAAGGTTTCATTTCAGCTCATAGTAGTTGATTACAGTCCTTTACTGTGTGGAATATTCCAACAGGAGGATTTTGAAGAGATTCTCACATTGCTTACACAGTAAAGACATGGAAAGGAATAGATGAGTACATTTATGCTACGTAGCTTACTTTCTCCATTTATACAGTCCAGGGTGCCCAGACAAGGGACTGGTGCTGCTCACTATGTGAAGGTCTTCCTGCTTCATTTAACACAGTCAAGATAATCTCCCACAGACATGTTCAGTGGTCCATTTCCCAGGTAAGTCTAATTTCTGTGAAATCAACAATCCTAATCTTAACACCACAGCCCACTAAAATTAAATTAATGAGTAAATAAATATAGAATGTGATATGCAATTTTTTATTTAAGAAGTACATGGGTGATTCATACCTCCCTCCATATATACATATATATGTATATATGTAGAAAATAAATGAGATATTTAATTATTTACTGTATGTTTGCACATATTCCAATACCAGAAACAAAACAAAATACTTCAATCTCTTTAGTTTAAGTAATTGAGCTAGCTTCAAATAATTCAGTTTATTCTCTTTTAAATAATATCATTGATTATACATTTCTTTCCTGATTTTTCTAGTTTACAGTTCTAGTAACTTACAAGTTAAACAAATAGTTTAATGAAATGAAACTCTGTTGTTTCTGCAGTTGAAATGAAACTCTAGTTGTCATTGAACACTTCAACAAAAAAGTCTGGAAAAGATAAGTAAGTTAATTTTATGAAAAGGATGGAATTCTTATGATTCTATTCGCTATTTTCAAGGATGAGAATAAATGTTCCTGGCAGCATCTGGCAGATTTCCAAACTAGATGAGTTTTGAACCTAAAACAAGAGGGAGATAAGTTGAAATCTGTTACACTAGACAGGAAATTAAATACTATTTTTAGTATTTTCATTTTATTGAGACTGTAAGCTGTATGTCAATTGCATAAAACTGTGAAAGATAGAAACACAGGTAACAATATAAAATTATTCATAGTTTTATCCTAAATAATCAATTTACATCAATAGTAGGGTTTTCCTAATTCCTGATAGATTTATTTTCATCCATTTAAAAAGTTTAAGATCACATGATTGAAGATTTTCAAATGTAACTAATTATTTTACTAATTAAAATTGTTCTTTAACAATTCCATAAATGCAGATAATGCATATCATTAACGTTACCCCTCACTGCTACCAATCCCCCATTAACGTCTTTTTCCCCCACACAAGTTTCTTTCCCTTGTTCATGTCTTTGTGTTCTTTTTTGTTTGTGACTCACCAATGAATCCATAACTAAACACACAGACTCTCCTTTCCCCAGAATTCATCAGTATCCTATAACTAAGCAGAACAGTCTAGCGACCTATTGGGTCTATTGATAATTCATGACTGGCTGATAGCAGGAGTAGTCCTGTAAAAGCCCACTTCGGGAACACCCACCCAGAGTGTGTTCATGACTGCCATGGTAGCATTGTGACTAGAAAAAAAAAAAAAAAAAAACACTCCACAGGTCTTCTCTGACCTTTGTTGTCTTATCTTATATTCTTTCTGATCTGTTCAGGAAAGATCCATGAGGCCTTACAGTGGTGTGCAGAAACATTTAATTTGGTAATAATCCTTTGTTCTTAACACCTTGAGCAGCCGTATATCTCTGCAAGCCCCGAAGTTCACCAAAAAATAGCTTATTGTTAAGGCTGAAAGTCACATCTGTTTATGGGTCTGATCATAAATGTAGGGCATTTGATATCATGTCTATTTAGGTAAATGTCTACTGTAAGTTCCCTTCTAGGGCTATAACCACCTCAGTCTTCTTTCTTTTTCTTTTTTCTTTTTCAACAGGCTTCTAATACCGGGAATGAATTTTATCCTGTGGAATGGGCCTCAAGTCCAATCAAGGAGAGGTTTAGTTTCTCTTATTATAGTAAGGTCACTATTGCTCTAGGGGGAACATCTTGGCTAGCAGGTTGGTGCTGCTTTATGTAGTTCATTGATGTTTAAGATGACTGATGATGTTTCCCCTCTAGCAGCTTATGTCACTATAAAAATCTATGCAGCAGAGAGGAAGCTGCCATTTCTATTCCAGCTTGGTTTTTCTATATCTTACAACTGTGGTGTGTAGTGATGTCTTCATCAGAAGGGTCTCATCATCTGGTCTGATAGGTAAGCAATAGGAATGTCAAAAGCCTGGTGTAAATGGATGTTTCCTGTCCTGTCCACCCAGTTCCAGATAAACACACAGAGGTTTATATGAATTATAAATGATTGGCCAATAGCTCAGGCTTATTACTAACTAGCTCTTACATTTAAGTTAGTCCATATTCCTTATTTATGCTCTGCCACATGGCGGTACCTTATCATGGCTCGTTTATCACCTGCTCTGCATATGACTGGTGACTCCTTATTCTGCCCTTTTCCTTCCCATCATCCTTAGTTTGGCCACTCTGCCTATACTTCCCGCCTGGCTACTGGCCAATCAGCATTTTATTAAACCAATTGGAGTGACAAATCTTTACAGTGTACACAAGGATAATTCCACAGCATTCCCCCTTTTTTTGTCTAATTTAAAAAAAGGTTTTAACTTTATAATAGCAAGATTAGATACAACAAAAACAGTTAAGAATTATAGTAACAATATACAATCCATTTGCATTTGACAAAGTTATTGAAAATATAGAGACATTGGAAATGTTTTGATAGGACTATATATTATTTGTCAATGTTCACCAAATTCTCAGAGTTGAGAATTTGATAATTATTTCCTGTTCTGCTTTTCATTCTTGAACCTTGCCCCTTTCCTCTCTCTTCTTCATGCTGAACTTTCTTTTAAAACTGACATTTAAAAAAAATCTATCTTTCTATTTTCAATATGATTTGAATCTGAATTATTCTGCATTGGTTCATGTTTTCAACTTATTTTTTTCTGGCAGGTTGAGATAACATTTTTAAGTCTGTGGAGGCTTTAGAATATAGGTCTTAGTTAGTGTTAGGTCACTAGAAACCTTGGAAGGCTCTGTCTGGTTTGTTTCTTGATCAAGCATTTAACTAGCGTACTTACATGATTCTACAAGCTCCAGGTACTATGGATGAAATGACTCCATATATCGTGACTTCACAGATATTAGGAATGAATTTTTTCTGGTATTTTTATATCATTCAAAAGAATAAGAGGTTATGTGATTTGTCTTTCCCCTGCTTTCTCCGTGTATCTTTCTCTTCCTTTCTTTGAAAGATCAGAATGATTATTTTCCACTTTATACTATTAAATTTAATTTGGGTATATTTGAGGTAATAAATACTAAGTAAGGCACTAATGTAATTCTGAACATACATGCACCAGACACATGGGTTCCTGTGTTCATAAAAGAAACACTACTATAACTACAATCACCTATTGAAACTTACACAGTGAAAGTGAGTGACTTCAATACCCCAATCTCTGCAATAGACAGGTCATCCAGATGAAAACTAAACATAGAAATGCTATAGATAAATGAGATCATAAACCAAATGGACCTAAGAGACATTTACAAAACATTTTACCTGAATACAAAAGATTAAAACTTCTTGGTTTGTCATGGAGTATTCTCCAAAACTACCACATGCTTGGGAACAAAGCAAATCTCAAGAGGTACAAGAAAATTGAAATAGCACCCTGTATCATATCTCAGATTTCGTCTTTCTGAGACTGAGTTACCCCACTGAATATAATATTTTCCAGACTTATCCACTTTTCTATGAATTTTGTGATTTCATTTTCATTCCAACTGGATCAAATATCATAGTTTATGTACACCATATTTTCATTATCTGTTTATCTGTTGCTGGATATCTAGACTGGATGTATTTCTTTGCTATTGTGGATAGAGTAACAATAAACATCATAGTGAAGGGATCTCCAGCATAAGCTATATAGTAATTTCAGTGTATGCTTAAGAGTTATTTTTAAAGACTTCAATTCTTCTTATATACTGTTTTATCCTCTTTAGAATAGAACCATTTCTTTGTATTTAAGTGATAGCTACTGAGTAACTAAGCATCAGGCTCATATCCCAGAAAAGAGATAATGATAAAAATACCAGCATGTCTCCCATGTCAAAAAAAATACATAACATTACAAGAGTAGCAATGGTTCAGGTCCACCTTCTATATAACCATACTTCAAAATCCAGGGCTGTGTCAGTGTTGAACAAATGTCCATGCTGTACATGTCTCTCATGCTATATCCATATACTTACTTGTGATGTAAGTCTTGATATTTGTTACATTGTCAATAAGTCTGTATTCCTCATGTTTTGAGCATATTCATAAGCATCATGCAATTCAATGTAAACTAGGGCTATTTATTATAAATTATTATTTTTTTCCAGTTCCTTTGAAATCATCAGTAAAACATTCTTTCAGTGAAATAAGTTTCTACTATTCTATCTAAATATTAGCAGAGTTTTGTCAAAATTCTACACAGAAATCTATAATTTCTGTATTATAAAATCTATAATCTATAATATAATGTATGCTATAATATTTTGTATTGAGGAACAATTCATATTTTCAGAGTACTTCAAAATCAAATATCCATTTATCATTTTTAAATATTATATTGACCTACTTTTTACTTTATTGTATATAAAAAGCTTTTAGCACAGATGTACATTATTGAATGTTAGATGAAATATTTTACTTTCACTTTTCTGTAATGAAATATCCATGCCATCATATTTAAAGTTCACACCTAAAGAAAGTTATTGGTTTATAATTCAACATTTTGTAGATATATTGCCTCAGATATCACTACTTAATTGTCTTTTTGGTAATAACTATTTCTAATTATTAATATTTAAAATATTAGGAAAACAGTGGCACAATACATAATCATATAACATTCTACAAGAAACTAACATGAATGAGAGAAAGAAGGGAAAAGGAGAAGGAAATTGTATTCTCTCTTCAAAAAAGGACACCATTTTATCTCCAACTTTGAACAGACAAGTTAAGATTTCTATTAGAGCTTTGGTATTTCTCTAAAAGAAAGAAAAAAGTAATTTAATGCTTATAAAAACTTTTAGGTGGAGAAATACATGCACATACAAATACATACACTGTCTATGCATAGGTTCAAGTTATTCAAGTAATTCATCTTGATGAATGATATTTGTTAATAGGTTCATAATCAATCTAATTCAATGAAAAAATCTTATATATTCAAGAGAAACAGCAAGTTTATAAATTGTGTCTTGTAGCAATAATGATAGGAGAGGTACATGAAAACACTGAGAACTTACAAATTCTCATAATCAGTAAGTAGTTTAAGTGGGTTCAAGTCTAGGCAGTCTTCCAGTACTTTCTCATCCTCTCCATGGGGACACACTACTGACAAATACCATGCTACATGATAGCTCACTATCTTCTTCACTTAAGGGGAGATGGTTATGGTCAACTGCTGCGTTCACTATCACGTAGCATGAATTCTAGTTGGTCTTAATAATACAATCCTGGAGTCAGATATAGGGATAAAAGCTGAAAGAACAGAAAGATAAAAGAACAAGCCACAACCTCCACCTCTAACCTCACCAACTCCTCAGTCTGAAAGTGGCCTGAGCTCCTGTCTCCTCCCTTCTTATATAATTCCTCTCTCTTCCCAGCCATATCAGTTTCTGTCTCCACCTCTCTAGTGCTGGGATTAAGGGGGTGAGATCCCACATGCTGGGATTAAAGGTGTGTACCACCACTCTCTGGCCTCTATGGCTAACAAGTGGCTTAGCTCTACACTCTGATCTTCAGGCAAGCTTTCGTTGTTAGATCACAAACAAAAGATCACTACACTATCAGAAGTGTTAAAGACATTAACTGTATTATACAGAGCACTATAAAGTATTTGCTTAATAACTACAGACATTTTGTTCTAGGAAAGACTTAACTGTTGAATGAGATAAATGTGAATATCTAATGACAGTATATTTTCACTTCCATGTTTCCTTCTTTCTTTCTGTCTCCCTTTCATTACCCACTTCCTCCCTTCCATTTTTCTAACCTAATTCATTTTCTTTTAGTAAGATTTATTTGTGCTTTTAACAATCTCTGAGATATGTTTAAAATAATATTAATGTAGAGAAATAACATTATCCATAGTTTCATTTCTTAAACTCATTAAACTGGAGGTTTTCTGCAATAGTGTGTGTGTGTGTGTGTGTGTGTGTGTGTGTGTGTGTGTGTACATGTAGGTAACAGATTTATTTTATGGAATAAATTTGCAAGCCACCAAAACTCACCTAAAAGTTACTCCAGTTTAAAAGACACAGTATCAATAGTTTGTTTGGTTCTAGTCTTAGCCTGGCTCCACAATTCTTTCCATAGCCTGGATATAATTTATTTTGTAATTTCCTCATTTATAGGGAGAGCAATTTAATTTCATTTATATTCTGAATCACTTTGGGTTCTCTCTCTCTCTCTTTCTCTCTCTCTCTCTCTCTCTCTCTCTCTCTCTCTCTCTCGTGTGTGTGTGTGTGTGTGTGTGTGTGTGTGTGTAGTGTGTGTCCACGTTCCCTTAAATTGAAGGAACCGAATCTTATCTAAGGATTACCATACATAAAGTGACTATCCAGATGACAACCCAATTTGGAGTTTATGATTGGATGCACTGAAATCCTACTTTTTAATTAAGGCACCAAGCTTCTCTTCTCACTTCATTGTTTCACGTTGCAAGCAAGGTTATGATTAGCACTCTGTCGATATCTTTAGATGATCAGTCATAAAGATGAGATGAAACAAATTATATTTAAAAAGAAATCACTTTAAAACGCAATTCTTCATCTCTTTGCCTGTTGCTGATGAGATGTTGCCCAAATCTTTCCTACCAGATTGATTCTTCCATGCAGAGGAACAGCGAAGACATGGGGAAAAAAGACCTTCTGACAGGGCAGAGACATTTGATCCATAGGAGCTATGCTTCGCATGGCCTTGTGATTTAGAAAATCAATGGCGAATCAGCTTAGTAGTCACTGATCCATGAGGTAATTGCAACTTCTAATATTTTCGGTGTAAAGCCTCTGAAATGGGTGAAACCAGTGACCACGGGGTAAAGCCTTTTTCAGTTCTGTAATGAAAGTGAGAAATTCATGTCTGCTTATATTTCTCAAGGAAAAAAAAATGGTATTTGCCTTAGAGACATGAAGCTAATATGAAACATATCTTTGTCATAGGAAGACAATTCTTATTTTAAAAGAGTCTTTTTTTTTTACAATGCTACCAACTATAGTTGCAAGCAAATCTTGTATGTAAGTTATAAAGTAATTAATTAAAAGGCACTCTAGATTTCAATGTAGAGAACTGGGCACTTAGTGTTGTTATTAAATATGATGGGGAGTTTTCTGACTCGCTTTTGTTGTGCCATTTGGAGACTTCTTAAATAACTAGATAAGAATTCCTCTTTAGGAAGGAGATGTGGCTTAAGTAAATACTAAACAAATCGAGTATTAACACACAGGGAGAAAGAAAGTAAGATTGATGATCTGACAAACTGTTAATTAACAAAAGGAACATTGCCAAGATTTTCTTGTATAATTCAATCCCACATAATTCAAAGGCAAAATTAATTTACTGTTTTCTTATTTGACAACAAAGAACGAGCTTTCTATTGATTTTTTTTGACGTGTGCACACATAACATGGTAAAGCTCTATAATCGGAAACACAGTTGTTTAACCTCCGTGGTTTGCATTTAAATTCCAGAAATCCACAGAGAGGAGAGAATTTCTTTGAAATGAAATGAGTTTGCACTTATTTCTCTAGATTTCTAGGCATATACAAACATCAAATACCAATTTCTGCATTAATTAAAGGAAATAACCCTAAAACATTTGGCAGTTTTTTACTTTGAGCTGTTGCCAGTTACTGCAGCCCAACATATGCTGAATATTTTACATACAAGTGATTTATTACAGAAGTCACCAGTGATGGCTGACACTATTCCTTTTTTAGTTTACTTTCCTACATATCAGCAGTTTTGGATATTTAATGTCATTATGCCTTATAATATGGAGTATATTTACCAATTAAAGTTTGAAAGGCATTTTTAAATAATTGCTTCATATAGTCATTTCAAAGTGTAGTTATCACATAACGTTCCCCTTGCTTCTTTTCTGTAGTTAGAATGCACATTTTTTTAAATTTTATTTTGACACTGATGAGAAAGACAAACTTTTGTTCCAAATGAGTGATTATAGATAAAATCTTAAAATAATGCCAAAATGAATCCTATTTTAACTCCTTAATTTACACAAACCTGTGTGCATCTGCCAACCTGGTTTTCAACAATAATCAATTCTGATGCACTGAATGTGTATCAGCAATGTAGCTTTCTGAAACACTGGCTTTATTGCAGTGATGTAGCTTATAAGATAAAATATCACGGCATATTTCTGATATTTTTACCTGGGTTTTGTGTTAGTAAAGAAAATATTACATTGAAGAAAGGATGTTGACGTTTGCTTAGTGTGGTCCACCAGAAATCAAGCTGAGACATGAATTTAGAAGGTCTTACTTTAGGGAGCATAATTAATAAATAAATGAAATATAAATAAAGGGGAGTAAAAAGATGTAGTGAAGCAAAGAATGTGATGGATGGACAGGCATGATACTGAACTTTTAATGACACCTGGAGCCAAGTGCAAAGGCAGATGCTCCTGGGATAGAGTCTTCTGCAATTGTGAAGAAGAATGGGAAGTTCAAACTGAGGCAAGTCAGGAAGAGGTTTGTGATTCAAGAGGAAATTTGGGGCCCCCTAGTATGTTTACTCCAAAGCACTCTTGCCCTCACAGACATGCTGAGAAGACTCACACCTCTATGATAAAGAAAAGGCTTAAGGCACAACTCTGTATATAAAGGAAGTACCATGCACTCGGGCAAGGTATAGGTGTGTCACGCCTATGTTGAATCAGACTGTGAGGATTTTAATAGCTAGTGCTCCTGGAATACAAAAGTACAGACACATAATACAAAAGATGGAAAAAGAACCTGACATCATGAATGAATGAGAAGTATTTGAAACAAACAAACAAACATCTTCTTTATTTACATCCAAATCAATGTATCTATTTATAAACAGTGTTGATTCCTTAAGCTAAGCATCTATTCAAACATTTATGTTTAGCTATATATGGCCCACATCTAATGTAATACCTTAAGCTAAAAGTAAGAGCAACTACACACATTGAACTTGGTGTTCTTAATGGCATGACTATGTGCACATGAAATGAAGGTAAAAAGTAACCTCTTAAAGTATATCTACTCCTCTAATAAGAACCTTCTGGTAGTTTTTGATGTCTTAAGATTGAAAGAATACTTGACTTCACAATGAGCCTTAGTGCTATACAATATTTAAAATCAGTATGAAATATACAGGTGGAAAACATTAAGTCATATTTTATTTTTCTTCTTTTTTTCTCCAACATGATATGTTTATTGATTGCATGAGAGTTTCACATAACACATCCCAATCACATTCGCTTCCAAGTCTACCAGGTCCGCTCCACTACCCTTGTGACCTCCCCCCAAAAAAGAAGAAAAAAAGTAAAAATTCCAGTATGTGTTGCCCATATACTCAGTGGAACATGCTCAAGCTCCCAGTGGTGAGTCCCTTAAAGAAAATGAGTCCTTCCCCACACCGGCTTCTGGCAGTAGCACTGGCTATAGGCACCAACATGGTCTCCAGTGACTGCACAGACCTTGGATAGCCACATGGATCTTGAGCATCAACAGTGCTGGAGCAGCTGCGCTGACCAAAGACACCAGCAACATCTGGTGGAAGCATGGATCACCAATATCAACGTGGCCTCTGGGATACAGCATGGACCCTGGAGTTCTTTGAAGGAGTCCTAATCCAAACAATGAACTGTTCTTCATCTGTTACTCAGAACTAGGGCGATCATACATTTGGGCAGCATGTTCGAGGGCCTGCAAGAGCTCCAGGCTGCTGCTTACAACCCTGCCAGCCGTACTTAGCAACAATATGCCCAAACAGCTATACATGCAATCACTTATTTCAAGAAGTCATTGAAGGCAGGGTTGGGAGTTGCTATGAGAGAGGGTGGATTCTGTCTCTGCCTCTAGCCCACTACAAGAGCCGTGCTTGCTTCCGCCATCCTCATTCCCTCCCTCTGTTTTTACTTTTATGTGAAGCATTTCTCTCCCTTTGGTTGCAAGCTCTTTAAGGCAGCCTTCGTTTGTAGTCTAAATCAGTCTCTGCCATAGCTGTGAGCTGATCTCCAAATCAGCATTTCGAAATTTTGCTTAAACCCAGATGTAACGTGAATAAAGAGTTCCATAAATATGAAATATCAATTGGAAATATATGTTGAGGTTTCATTTTGAAAGTCATTGTCATCTTTTTCAAGTCACAGTCAATAAAAGCAGAATGAAGGATAACAAATAAAAAATCTACATTTCCTTATTGCTCATTACAAATGGGCTCCTTTCTGATTCATCATGAAAACTAGAACTTAACATATGTTTTGAACAATTCAAAGTAAAAACAGTATAAAAATTGTCAATACTTTTCTATCCTCCTAGTATTCACTGATTCTTTTAGCCGTTCACAATTTCTGAGTCTCTATTTGTGGTAGTTTTTTTTTTTTTCTTTTTTTTTTTTCCCCGAGACAGGGTTTCTCTGTGCAGTTTTGGTGCCTGTCCTGGATCTCGCTCTGCAGACCAGGTTGGCCTTGAACTCACAGACATCTACCTGTCTCTACCTCCCGAATTCTGGGATTAAAGATGTATGGCACACTGCCTGGGATTAAAGATGTGTGGCACACTGTTTTTTTTATAATCTTTTGAAAAATACTTTTTCCCCTGTGGATTCATGCTAGTTAATTAGAAGCTTGGGGAAGAGTCAGTTATGGTATTAAAGTACAAGCATTCTTATGTAAAATAATTTAATTTAAAGAAATTTAGGAACTCTGAAAAGGTATTAAATGTTACCAACATAAGTAATTCAAGTAATTTAAAATTCATCAGATAAATAAATTTGGAGAGAACAAACAAGTTAAGTTTGGAATAGATTTCTACA
The DNA here is from genome assembly GCA_902168325.1 of Peromyscus nudipes. Classification (NCBI taxonomy): domain Eukaryota; kingdom Metazoa; phylum Chordata; class Mammalia; order Rodentia; family Cricetidae; genus Peromyscus; species Peromyscus nudipes. The sequence continues at coordinate 23,032 of CABHPH010152102.1, read as the reverse complement.
AGAAAACACAAACAAATGTCACTCTGACTTTAGTTAATAGTTTATTTTTATGTTTGGATAGTCTGATAAGAAAATTAAAAAATACTTTTATGCAACTATATTTGAATATTCTAAATATGTTTTCAACCTCTGCCAAAACACATTTCTTTGAACTCCAGAAATAATATTAAAATTAAAAACGTATTGTTTTATTTCATGTTATTTTATATTACATAAAGTTCACTTCTCTGTTTTGAATACAAAGATTTTTTTTCAAAATTCATGTCATTCATATACTTCAAAAATTGTCGAATATTACTGAAACAAATATTGCTGAAACAAATTATTAAAGCTGATAAAATTCTATTCATTAAGCTTTTGATTTTATGTAATCTACCTTCAACAGATACATTTTAATGTGCTCTCCAAACTTGCTTTGAAGTGTCATATTGGGTGAAGATTATACGAAACTCATTAGTGCTGTTCAGGCAACAAATCACAAAATGTCAATCTATAGCCTTCCTATAATTAGGATTCTAAGCTAGTTTCCTCAAAGAAAAGCAATGAGTGTAATTAATTATTAATTTCATTTTCCTTTACAATTTGGTAAAGTTTTACTTTGAAGACTTTCTGTCTAAAGATTTTATGTCCTTTCTCTTCACAAACTGAAATGATGAAGTAAATTTGTTAATCAGTCATAAGAACTAGCCAAATGTTAAATTTCAACCTGCTAGAATGTAAGCAAGAATCATTAACCCAGCGCAAATGAATCACATTATTGGTTTGCTATGACAATGTAAGCAAAGCTTCAGCAAAGGGTAGAGTCTAGTCCCGCTGTTTACTATCTAACAAGTAAGAAAATCCCATTTCAAAGCTGAGCCATATTGTGGCACTAACAGCCACAGTGCATGCCAAATCATCCTAACTTGAGAATTTTCTCTGAAGAGTACAGGTTTTCATAGAATGAGTACGAACAAGCACATTCCTGGATCTGTTGGAAATCTGAAGTGTAAGCATGCAAAATATGTTAAGCAGCCTCAATTACAACTTGCTTCATAAAGCTTATAGTGCTTAAGGGAAAGAACAACCTGGATCCACAGCTAACATGAGATCTGCAATACAAAACACGGTAACGAGGAGGAGGGAGCTGACATGAGCCCTAGGGCCATGCCACTTGCTGGGATAAAAGCTCATGATGCAGCAACTCGGGAGAAAACTCGGAACGACGCAGAGAATAGACAGAAAAGACTTACAGCATTCTTGACGTTTCCTGGGAAAAAAATCACCAGTTTGGCACATTTCTGCATTCATAGCAGTAATTTTTAAAAAGCCACTATTACCAGTTTGGCACATTTCTGGATTCATAGCAGTAATTTTTAAAAAGCCACTATTCAAAAGACAGCTGCTCTTCCACTTAAACATACAAGAGCTAAATTGGCTTAAAATTGTCCACTAGCGCC
>CABHPH010152102.1:0-21493 GCA_902168325.1 Peromyscus nudipes | reverse complement strand
AAGTGGATTTCTGTGAGTTCGATGCCAACCTGGTCTACAGAATGAGTTCCAGGACAGGCTCCAGAGCTACAGAGAAACCCTGTCTCGAAAAACAAAACAAAACAAAACAAAACAAAAAAACAACAAAACAAAAATGTCTACTAGCACTATGATTTCCTGTCCCTAAGATATAACTCCCAGGAACTTGTTTTTATTATAAGCACTCCTCAAGGTATAGTGTTTAATAGCTGAGAAATGAATCCCAGCCAATCAGTAGAAGTCAATTACATTTTTCTATGTTATATGTATATGTATATGTTCATGTTTGTGTGTGTATGCTATTACAAGTTCATGGCAGAGGACAACCTCTTGTGCTAATCTCAGAAAGGCCAACTACACCTCTTGAGACAATTTTTTCATTGGCCTGGAGAACACCGATTCTAAACTAGTTGGCCAGATAGCATCCTGTGTATGCTGGGGTCACAACTGTTTATTTATCACCACACTTATCAATCGATATTGAGTTCTGAGGATCAAATCAAGGTCCCCAAGTTAAGAAGGCAATCACACTGCAATAACCAGACCCAGTTGCAGCCCCTTTAGTCAAACATATTTTATCTTTCAGCAGGAATGGCCTTTTTATATTTCTGTCAAATACCTTTTTTAAAAATGTGCTTTGAATTTCAAAGTGCAATAATCTGGTAATAAAATCTTTTGCATGTCATCTATTCCTTGGTTATATGATAATTTTATTTACATATCCAAGAATATAATACTTAGGCTAGTAAATGATGTACAATCAAATATATACATATATGTATATCAATCCACATTGTAATTTTCAAAATAATATTAGAAACATTAAATAGGACTCAAACACAACGTTTATGTGGAGCTGGTGATGTGGAGGACAAATCTAGTAGAAGTAAGGGTGAATATGATCAAAATACATTGCATAAAACTTATTAAAAATATTATATTAAAATTATCTTATACATTTTTCCTAGAGCTGCTCAATGACATTATTTATCAACTTAAACAATAAAACATAAATTCATTATAAAATTTAAAAATTGATTTTGTAATTAGAGTATTTTAATTATAAATATCTTTATTCATTATTGTGACCAATTCATTGTTTCAGCAACATTCTATATAATAATGGTAGAAAAAGATATATTAAATTTATTCATTACTTTATTAAAATAAAATATTGAATATTTTATTATATTAATTTATTTTGTAAGTGTGTGTGGTTGTGCACTCCTATGCCACAGCATGGGTGTGGAGGTCAGATGATAATTTTCAGGAGTCAATTCTCTCCTTCAATGATGTGTGATCCAAGAATTAATGTGTAGTGAACATTTTCCTTGTGTAGTTAACTAAACTGTGGACAGCATACAAGAATAGTTTCTTATGAGTACTTGACCAGATGAGAAAAAAAATGTTATTATATGAATTTTTTTTCAATAAAAGATATTTTGAAAAATCAAAACTGGATTCATTAAAAAGCTGAACATGAAAAGGACTGAAGAGGAAGGAGGGGGGATGAAGAAAGGAGTTAAGAAAGATAAAATGGGGGCTGGAGAGATGGCTCAGAGGTTAAGAGCCCTGGCTGCTCTTCCAGAGGTCCTGAGTTCAATTCCCAGCAACCACATGGTGGCTCACAACCATCTGTAATGAGATCTGGTGCCCTCTTCTGGCCTCCAGTCATATATGCTGTATACATAATAAATAAATCTTTAAAAAAAAAAAAAAAAAAAGAAAGATAAAATGAGGGGTTGGGGATTTAGCTCAGTGGTAGAGCGCTTGCCTAGCAAGCACAAGGCCCTGGGTTCGGTCCTCAGCTCCAGAAAGAAAAAAAAAAGAAAAAAAAGAAAGATAAAATGAAAAAGAAGACAGAAAGGAAGAAAAGAGAGAAAGAAGGAAGATCAAACTCCAATTAGCATGAGCTCTTCGGGCTTCTTGTGTATGTTTTATCCTTCCTCAGAAACAAGATTCCAGCTCAAATTCATCAGCCTATCTGAGTCTAAATGTGTTAGGAGCCATGTGGGCTAGTTTTAGATCAGTATATAAGTGCTTGTCTAATGGGTCTGCATAAGGCAAGACCCATGGAGACAGTCTAACACTCAGCAAAAGTCAGTAGACCTCCAGACAGTGTAGAATATTTCTGGGACCTCAAGGCCTGCACACTCTCCTCCCTATCATAATGGTGTTTTTTAGTTTCACTTTGTCTTATCAAAATTTACCCTTTATAGGGAGGCTTAGGCATGTAGGACTCTTTTATAGAACAAGAGAATACTTAGAGTGACACAAGCTGACTCTATGCATGCAGTTTATGGCAAATCACCCTCATTTCTGTAAATTTGCTTTGTTAAGTTTTGAACGATATTGTTGTTCTTGAGAATGTGCGCTTATCGTCTTTTAGCTTTGTAAAGACAGGATGTGCCTGGCTTGATATGTAGCCAAACTAGCAAAACACCGAGTGTTATTTTTTCTTTAAAAGTTGTTTTGATGTAAAACTTGTGAAAAAAAAAAACTTATTTGACATATTTGTTTTTGCTAGAGGTTAACTTTGGAGGATGGCAAAAGCTTGTTTGTTAGTATGGAAAAAACATGCTTGTTTTTGAAGTTTAAATAAAGACAGCTTGAGCTATTACCGGGGACCAGCCACTTGTGTGAAACTTGTCTGGCAGTTATACAGTTCTTCTTCCACCCATAGGCCTCCCCAATCTCAGGACCTGAACCTGGGATGTGGTGGGACCGAGGCATAAATGTCTTCCTAACAAACATGCATCCTGATAACTCCCAAATATACAAGTATTATAATTACTAGTCAAGAAAACTAGAGGAATCTCCAAGGCTTCCTGTAAACCAAGTAAAGACTCAAATGTTCTCAGCTGCTGAATTCACAAGATAAAAGCAAAATAGAACAAACAACTATAAACCACAGAGACATCAAGGCACCATGAGCAAGAGGCAGCTGAATGACATCTAGAAAGACATTTTACATCTCAATGAAGAGGCTTTAAGAACAAAATTTGTGGCTAAATATGGTTAAGTAAAAATAAATAAATGAAAATACCTTTAAAATTAGAATGAAATAATTTGCAGTAGGACAACATTTCGGCTGAGAAACATTTTATATGTTGTGTGGAATTGAGAAGATCACAAATCAATGGAGACAACACTAAGGGAGAAATAAGGAACAGGAAAACTGAGATTGAGCACAAGGTTTCTATGTTGCAGCTCCTAGGAGAAGGTCTCAGTGCTGTTCAAGGAAGCAAGATATATGGAGAGCAGAATAGGCATCCAAATAGGAAATTGGTATTCATATAAAATATTCTATGAATAGATACATCACTAACACTCTTGAGGAGAAATAGACAATGAAATTAACTGATATACATATTTAAAAGTACTAGTTTATTTATCACCTCACAAAACCAGTAGAAGACAATTCAGAGCAGAAATTTTAAAAACAATATTGGTCATTTAACAGGAGCTAGTGAAAAACCCTTCATGGCAGCCAGAAATACAACAAACTAAAGTCTGGCTTTGAAATGTCAACGATCCCTTCGGTTCTTATTTGCCATGTTTGGACAAACTGAGAAGCCCTGTCCCTGTTCTCTGCTGTGGAAGGTAAGTTAAACCATGCACACCTCTGTATCACGACTCTGTAAAGCCTCTTTGCAGTCAGGACCTCAACATTCTCCTACTGGAGCTCTCAAGCTATTCTTCATAAGACTTGAAAGCCTCTCCACATCACCCCAGAAGGCCTCAATATTTAGATAATCTTTTCATTCTCCCATTTCCTCTGTTTGACATCAGCAGTCAGTCAGAGCAGATGAGTTATACTAAAAATTTCCAGGCTAACATCAACACAAAGAACAATACACCGAGCAAAACTGAAACTTCTCTTTTAAACACATCTTTTTGTAAAATTGTAGTTTTATTATTTTTAATTACACTTATGTGTGTATATGCCCGTGTGTGGTTATGTGAACATGAATGCAGGTATCCACAGATTCAGAGTCCAGAGGTGTCAGGAGTCCCTCTGAGAGCTGAGGTTATAGGTGGTTCTGAACACACTGATGTGGATGCTGGGAACGAGTAAAGCCAGTCTTCTGCAAGACTAGTAAGCACTGCTGATCCACCTCTCCAGACCTTAAAAGACATCTGAAAGAATGGATGTAGACAAAGTGTTTCCTAAGAAAACATTTCACTTGTGATATACTTGATAAAGGAAAACTATTTATAAGCATAAACACATTCAAAGCACAGAAACGCAGAAAAGAACATGCGCCAAGTGATAAATGAGTAGAGATTCAGCTAGATATTTCATAGAAGAGAAAACATGAGAAGCTACAAAACATAAGAACAGAAACTGGATTTCATGAGGAACCACAGAAATGCTCTTTAAAAGCTGCATTATGTTGTACAGTTTTATGTACAATTGTGCACTCAGAAAACAGCTATGAGTTTCAGGTGCTATGTGAATGCACATCTGTACCATTATGTCTAGAAGTACAAATTAACAAGTCCTCTATCAAGTTAAATTTGTACCATTTTTGAAATTTGAATACAATCATAGTTAATGCCCAGGAATTTGACTCCAGATTCTAGATTATAGTGATGTGCTTTTATTCATTTTGGAGAATGTCACCTTAAAAAAAAATCTCCATGTATGTTCTTTCCCAGATGTTTGTAGTCTTTTCACATATTTTGTCCTGTATGCCCATTGAATGTTAAAATTATGTATTTCTTTGTCTGCTTTCATTTTCAAGTTATATACAGTCAATAGTTTAAAACTCATAGCATTATTAAATGTTGTTTGCCCTATATGTGGCATAAAGTATTTGATCCATAAATAGCTTTGTTTGCAAGAAATTAATGTAAATGAGTTAGCTCCCTCTAGTTAGTTAGTGGTCTGGAAGTTGCTTTTACTTCTCATGTAGGATACAATTATTTGATGGAGGGTTGTTAAAACTTATTGAGAAAATATACACAAAGCCGTATCATTCACTGAAACTTACCTTGCTCGCACAGGAGCTGTTTCCAAACAGAAGTTTGCACTAAGCTTGTATGTTTCATTTTATCAAGGTAGACAAAAACACTGTTATTTTCTACAGTTTTCATTTTGTTCCCCTGCCAATCTTTGAAAACCAATATAAATTGTCTTGTGTACCATATATTAGGCAGATATTTATAGCTTCTTATTTTAAAAGAGAGCATAACGATTCCAAAAGAATTATTATTAATACATATTTTACCTGAATTTGTTTGCAATGAATTTTACATTGTGTCATGAATAATAGTATTAGAAGTAAAGAAATGAATGTCCTAACTATATAATGAACCAAATTTTGTCTGTTGGGACATGAGAAGTCCATTAAACAGATACCGGTTTTCTATTTACATATATTCACAGTGCAGTGTACCAACATAGTAAATATTCTCACTAAGTGTTTATGTTATTAACCTGTACCACTGATGAAACATGAAATAGTTACCTGAAGTTAATGTAAGATTTTAACCCCATAAAAACAACTTCAAAACAGTTCCAAAATTACATATATATCCTTCTTTATAATTTCTCTTGGTAAACTAGTTTACATTAATTTTTTTCTGATTTCCAACAACATGAGGTTAAAATTATCATAGTCTCTGTTGAATTTATCAGACTTTGAATTTATTATTATTTATTTTCCTCTCAACTGCTTATATATGTGACCCACTCTTCATAATCTGGAAAAAAGAAGATAATATCAAAACAATCACCCCAAAGAAGAGGTCTAATTAGTTTGTATTTGTTTCAATGGTGTTATACTTTCAAAGTCTGTTTCAGAAAGTTATCTCATAATTAAAATCTTTTTTTGAAATTTATTTTATTTTATTTTACAATATAATTCAACTTTACATATCAGCCATAGATTCCCCCGTTCTCCCTCCTCCCGCCCCGCCCCCCGCCCCCCAGCCCACCCCCCATTTCCATCTCCTCCAGGGCAAAGACTCCCCCGAGGATTGAGATCAACCTGGTGGACTCAGCCCATGCAGGTCTAGTCCCCTCCTCCCAGGCTGAGCCAAGGGTCTCTACTAAACCCCAGGTTTCAAACAGCCAATTCATGCACTGAGCACAGGACCCGGTCCAACTGCCTGGATGACTCCTAAACAGATCAAGCCAATCAACTGTCTCACCCATCAAATTTTATACTGAGTTTTGCTGTGAGATAATGCTTTTGCAGACTGGTTTAATAAAATGCTGATTGGCAGTAGCCAGGCAGGAAGTATAGGCAGGGCAAGCAGAGAGGTGAATTCTGGAAAGAGGAAGGCTGAGTCAAGAGAAGCCATCCCACCATCCAGGGAGCAGCATGTAATGGTACACAGGTAAAGCCATGGAACACATGGCAACATATAGATTAACAGAAATGGGTTGAGTTTAAGTGTAAGAGCTAGTCAGTAGGGAGCCTGAGCTAATGGATGAGCAGTTATAAATAATATAAGGCTCTGTGTATTTACTTGGGCCTGAGCTGCTGCAGACTGGGTAGGACACAGGAAAACTTCAGCTACAGACTTTGCCTGTAATTACTTTTTCTTGGATTTATATCTAAACAATTTTTTGGAGATCACTTACTTGTCAATTCTTTGAACAATGTTAATGTTAGAGTTGTTAATATAGTCTGTCCCAGAATATAAAATTTAGCAGTTCAAAGATGACACTATCGAAAATTTCTGAGCTTTAGAAAAAGATGAATTTAACTGTTTTTTTTTTTATAGTTCTATTCATCTGTAGTTTGAGAAGTGTTTTGGCTAGTTTTATGCCAACTTGACATAAGCCAAAGTCATTGGAGAGTAAGAATCCTAGATTGAGAAAACACCTCCATAATATCAGATTGTAGGCAGCTCATAGGGCAGTTTTGTAAATACTGATTGATGGTAGAGGGCCTAGAACTTTGTGGGTAGTGCCATCCCTCAACTGGTGGTCTTAGGTTCTATAAGAAAGCAGGCTGAGCCATGATGAGCAAGCCTATAGTTAGCATTCTTCCATGGCCTCTGAATCTATCCAATCCTCCAGACTGAGTTCCTACCCAGACTTCCCTGGATGATGAATAGTGATTGGAAAGTGTAAGCCATATAAACATTTTCTTCCTGAGATTTCTTTGTTCATGGTCTTTCAGCACAGCCATGTAACCCTCACTTGATCAATGAGTTACAGGTACATCAAAACATCCAGTATATAGAACTAACTAGAAAAATCAGTACATTTCAGAAGTGAGTTCTAATAATACAATTTAGTAGTTGAATGAATCCATGTTCTGTGTTAACATTCCATAGTAATTCCTTAGAAATTTCTGCAATCTTTTGTCAAGTTTGGTTCCTTTTCTTGTACTTGAGTTTATTTATCAGTTGTTTGTTCTAAATAGTGTCTTAAACTGTGAAGTGCTTTCACACCAAAAATCCATTGAAATAAGAAAAAGAAGAAGAAGAAAAGTAACATATGGATTCCAAGGAAAAGTCATTGCTCAGCATAATTATCTTTCTTATTTTATAATCAATATATTCACAAACTTAATTTATAAATCTTATTTACATTCAGGAAAGTATTTGTGATAACAATATTCAACTAAATCCTGCTGGTATGATATACACCTTCCTCTCAATACATGTAAATATGGATGTGTCTTAAATAACATATTTATGAGGTGGTATTGTGTTTCCCAAAATATTGTACACCCTAATAAACTTATCTGGGGTCAGAGACAGAACAGCCACAATATTAAACATAGAGGTTAGGCAGTGGTAGCACATGCCTTTAATCCTAGCATTCCAGAGGCAGAAATCCATGTGTTCAAGGATATAGCCAAGCATGGTGACTCATGCCTTTAATCCTAGAAAGCGAGCCTTTAATTCCAGGGAGTGAAGCAGAAAGCAGAAAGATATATAAGGTGTGAGGACCAAAAACTAGAGCATTTGGCTGGTTAAGCATTTGGCTGGTTAAGCTTTTAGGTTTTGCGCAGCACAGTTCAGCTGAGAGCCATTTAGATATGAGGACACAGAGGCTTCCAGTCTAAGGAAACAAGATGAGCTGAGAAGTTGGTCAGGTGAGGTTAGCTGTGGCTTGTTCTGTCTCTCTGATCTTCCAGCATTTCACCCCAATAACTGGCCCCAGGTTTGATTTAACAAGAACTTTTAAGATTCATGCTACATATTTATATCGCCTTTTCTCTCAACAGTTCAGCAACATTCCCTGGGCTTAAAAATACCTTTGTTGGTAAAGTTCTTGCCCTGCAACCATGAGGAACTGATTCCAATTCCCAGAAGCACAAAACTGGTTGTAATGACATATGCCTGTAATCTTAGCACTGGTTAGGTGGAGACAGGCAGATCCCTGGTGCTTACAGGCTAGCTATATTAGCCTTCTTGGTGAGCTCTACTGAGAGATCCTGTCTGTAAAGTCAAGATAGATGACGCTAAGGATTGTGCTCCAGCTCCCCTACATTCAAGCATCTGTAGTTGACTGCATAAGTTCAAGCCTTCCAAAATTCTGGGAAAGGCAATGGTAGATGCTCTCCAGGTTTAGTTGAGAAGCTGTTTAGCAGCTGATAACTTTGGGGAATAGAGCCTTATCAATTCTCAGGATGTGACCACTGGTAAGAGTTCCATGTACCAATGGTTGACCATGCATCCATGTACAAATGGACAGCTCCAATGGGATTTATGAAGCTATCAAAAAATGGAAATGGAATTGAGAAGGGGGAGTTGTAGGGTAAGTGAGAATAGATATCATACTTCATTGTATTCCATATGTAAACTAAAGAAGAATGAAAAATCATAATAAATTAGCAGTTACCAAAGTATATCTGTATTGTAACCCCAAGAATAAACATTACATGTCTTTGGTCTACTGTTTTAATAATTTCATGTAAAGTTGAAAACAACACTATGGTATTTGTACTACATTTGTCTTTCTGTAGTAGTATTCTTCTTGTTGTTAACTCACTTTCTGGAGGTCCTGAAGATGTGGCATCAAGAACTCTTAAAAATTATTATACCAATATGTACTGCTCAGCTGCAGCCCTGCCTCAGTCCCAGTATTTTTAGAAGTCATGTTCCCCAAGAAATTACTGATTTCAGTATGTACATTAATGAAGGTCAGTGGTTGTGACAAAGGACCTCTCAACCTAGGGACTGTGGTTCAAATATGTTTTTATGGTTTTACCAATGCTTGAACTGCTTTCATAGCAGGAATCCACTTTCCTAGATGAAACATTTTTTATGCAAGTGTATGCACTTTCCCCTACTTATAAAATTGATCTTCTCATATGTTTCCATTAAGGTGATTCAGTGATATTACATTTCTGTATAACAAACTCCACTACCTCCTTGAATTACGCTCTGAATAAGTAGATGTAAAATTGCAGGAAATCTATGGAAATTTTATTCTGAATTTAAAAATACTTATGTACTAAGCATAGTAATTTCCCTGTACTTTTCTTACATGCAAACATGTTTGCCCCATTGTCTCTGATTTCTTTGCAGTCCACAGCCATGAGTGTTCTGACATGGCTCATGAACTATAATGATTAAATCATTTTTGATCATGTGATTTAATATATTATTAGATAGACTAGTAAATTATGGAAATACTAATTAGTGAGTAATGCAGAAAGACACTAAATGTTTTCTTAAAAAATCTGAGTGCCAGCCAGGCAGTGGTGGTGCACGCCTTTAATCCCAGCACTCGGGAGGCAGAAGCCAGCCTGGTCTACCAAGTGAGTTCCAGGAGAGGCACAAAGCTACACAGAGAAACCCTGTCTCGAAAAACCAAAAAAAGAAAATTTAAGTGCCATTGAAGAATATCATATACAGTAAAGGTATGAGAGTCTAGAGGAGACAGCACAAACTTATAGTGCTGTTTCTAATAACTGATATTAACTAAGAACAAAATCAGTATTAAGTTTCCTCTTGTCATAGTGTAGTATTTTAATAGATCTTTAAACATAACTTTAGTTTTCAAAGATATTTCAAACTGGTAGGAGAGGTTTTTGTATTTCGAATCGAGTGTTATTAATTGCCTTTCCTCTTCTCAGTCTTCATGAGTACCAAGACAACTAAGTGTGCATACATGGTATGTCTTTGTACTCGTTCATGTACAAAATGCAGAATGCCTATTTTCATGTCTTTTTTTTGATCCCCAGTTTATCAAAGATTGTATTAAATTTGCATTCATATTTTTTTTATTCTAGTTGTCCTTTGTTGCTGCTTTCGTGGGTAATTGCTTCATTGTCATTGGCTATTGCTCAAAACGCTGTCAGCTTAAGATAGTGAGAATATTTTATAACCAATTTTGTTAAATATTCCACATGTCCTTGAAAGTTTGTCACCATTACGTTCACTTATTTTGCAGATGGAAGTTTAAATGCTTTCATTAAAATATGTATACTTACTAGAAGAAATTGTACCCATTCTAATAAGATTTTCATGTGTAGAATTGATCTTACTTCATTAAAAGATTTTGCATAATTTGAGTCCACAGATTTTAGAATTTACATTTATACTGTGGATTCACCATAGTGTGATCAAGTATCTCTCCTTTAAGTAACACTATGTCTGGTATTAGTGCAGCTAAACCAACTCCTTTTTCTTAATGTTTGCATCTCGGTGATATTGCTTAAAACGTTTTGACAAAGGTCAGAATTATAATGTAAATTTAACTTATATGTTACACCATCCATGGTGAAAATAAAAAATCCTCTTGTTCTATGAAATAAAGAAGACCCACATCAATTAAAAGCACACCGTATTTTTGAATTGTCAGACTCTGTCAAAAGCATGACAGTATTTCCTATACCAATAATGTATATTGTCAAAATGACTCGATTTAAAATTTTAACAATCTTTCTGTGAAGTCGTTATCAGATTATAGGCTTTACATACCCAGACAGAGTCTCCAGAGCCTTCAAGAGAATCATTATAAAAGAAAACAAAGCTGGAGAATTAGTACTAACTTATTAGATGAAAGAAAGTTAATGATCAGAGGAGCATGGCAAATGTATAATTTATTTCATCAAATAGAATTAGGTCAATATTATAGAAGTAAGTGTGTTATAATTTGACTAACATCAAATCTTAAAAATGGTCCTGTGAGATAGCTCAGCAGGTAAAGGAGCTTGCTGTCAAGGCTGGTGACCTCAGTTTAATACCTGGACCCCACATGGTGGAAAGAGAGAATTGACTTGCTCAGTGTGTCCTCTGTCTTTCCACATAGGTGGTCACACACACACACACACACACACACACACACACACACACACACGCACACACTCTCATTCACACAGGCACATACATGTACACACATACACACACAAGTAAATTCAGTGATTTTAAAACATAAAAATCTTTGATATGACTTTTTAAAATTTTTTATAAAATTTGTCTTCAGTGATTACATAAAAATATTTAGGGCACTGGCTGCCTTCTTTAAATTTGCCTTCGGTCAGTTTTGCAAAAATTTGGTGCGTTATTTTGTTTTTACTTTCTTTGACATTCTCCTTAGAAAATAAATATGCATAGATTTAAGATACAAAAATGTGATACGTATGTTCTAACATGTACTCCAAAACAATATAGTAATGTTTCCTTATCAATGAAACTATTTAATTCACAAATGGGTTGGTAGATAAGGCCAAAATTGTATTTAGATGAATTTGGCATAACAACCATTGAAAATATTTTAGAATACTCTATAACATAGAAATACTAGTACAATTTCTCAACTCAGGAATGTGTACTTATTAGAAATCTACAGTTTTCGAGGATGCGTGAACTGGGGTTAAATGTAATTTGTTACAGAGTAAGAGGCAGTTTTCTCATTGGGATAAGTGTGACCTATCTAGGTTTACTTAGAAGAATCAGTAAGCTGTACTATTGACTCTATTTGAAGGGAAACATTTACTTTAATATTACTCAATTATTATATGGATTCATTCTTTCATTCATACTATTTAAATATTTATTCATCAACAGACTACTTACTGTGAACCTTCTTTTAATTAATACATTGCATTCTGTAAAAGACAAGTCAGATATAAACCAGGCATTTGAAATAATTCCATGCTTACATGTGTAGTTAGTAAGACCATACTTGTAATCAACAGCAGTTGTATTCACATGTAGGTATATTAGATTAAATGCCTGTGGCACTTTAATAGTTCTCTATACATGTTTATGTATGCATCTGTGTGTATGGATAAAAGTAGTAGAAAGTGTAAATAAGTTAATTGAATTAACATAAAGATGGTATTTAGATGGTTTATATAAAACCATAAATTAGATATTATTTCAAATGCTATCCTGGACAATTAATCGCATATGCATATGACTAATGAAATATATTAAAATATGAAACATGTTGTGCAACATTATGTGTGTGAAGTTTATTGTTGTAATGAATTGGATTTGATACATAGCCTCTAAATTTGAATGGAATAAGAGAATATTTTCTTATTGTTACATTAAAAATAGTAACTATGTTTAATTTGATGGTTCTTCTTAGTGTGCACAAAGTACAAAATTTCTAGGATTATATGCTTATAATTATTATTTTATCAATCTGTCTCTCTGAGTGAATATTTTAACTTAATTTTGACCAAATTAAATGTCAGGAATAATATATTTCACATGTGACTACCTACTAAAATTGTAATGCTGATTGATTGCTATGATCTCCTATTTAAAGCATGAACAAGAACTATTAAACTCTCATTCCAGAAGGCAAATTTTTATTATTAACAGATGCAGTCAAGCTGGGGAGTCTCATACTGCCGTGAAACATGAGTGTTCCATCAAGACGCATTTATCCATTGCGTGTATATGGGGACTGAGAGGTGGGTCAGTCTGGATCCAGGCAGAGTTTTTCGACTCCTGCTGTCATCAGTTCCCTAAGTGATTCTGCTGCCCTGATCCCCTGTAGCCTACTTATTGTTATATTTCTTCCTGTGTAAACACTCTTCCATCGGAGCAGATGAGCACTCTTTCCTCCTGCCTCCTTTGCTCTAATAAAATCTCCATTTTTCACAAGCAGAAGGACATTCGTTTTTCCCACCTCATTTTTCAAGCACCAAATGATGGCATTTCAAATTTTAAGTAAACAAAAAATCCAATTTTTCATAGTGACAGCAACCGCACTGATGTATTAACCTGAGACACTAGATGACTTATTCCTGATGGTATTTGAAGAAGCCCCTTGTACTTTTAAAACATGCCTACATGGTTGGTTTGGGCACAGAGCTAGTGCCCCTGCTTATTTAAGTCATTAATAGGCCATATTTCATTATCAAGTGTATGTATCGCACTCTAAAAAACAGATACTATCTGCTAAAAATCTCCTCATTAGAGGCTCAAAGTGCAGATAATGCCCTATATTCATTTCTCAAACAAATCTCATGAGCTTGTAGACAGCCTAGTTGACTATTGAAATATCAGAAGCTGTCAAAATAATGACAAGTAGGAAACTTTTATTGTTTTATGGCTAGAGTGAGCTGCAGTACAAGCTTGTCTAAACAGCCTCCAAGATGGGCAAAACCTGTGTTTTGTTTCATTTTTTTCTTCTGGTCTGGAAACCTTGAGAGAAAGAAATAAGTGTCAGAGCAATTGCCTTTTTTACTTCTGTTCCCCTTTAAACACCATAGGTATGTTCTCGGTGAAGAAAGGCTCACAGCCATCAGCACAATGCTGCACACCCATAGTCCACATGGTTTGTATGCCTCAGCAGCGATAAATGAAAAGGCACATGGGAGGCAAGCGCTCACTTAGAAATGTGGTCTCTGTCTTTCAAGAATGATTTGCTGAGAACACACAGTTTAAGAAGACCTAAAGGTGACAACGATGGTTTGATTCCATATCTTCAGTAGGGTATAGAGATACTGTTCAGTGCATTGATGTTGAATTAAGGAATGGAAGGAGAGAGAGACAGAGAGAGAGAGAGAGAGACAGAGACAGAGACAGAGAGAAAGAGAGAGAGAGAAGCACTTCTTCCTGGAGTGCTTCAGTCCAAGAGTTAGCCTGAATTTGAATTCCCCAATTCTGTCCTTATGTCTTCCAACTATCTGAGGTTTGTAGCCTGTGACCCGTCTGTTCTCTCTCTGTTCTGTGTGTTTGATCTATGTCTGTTTCTGTTGCCAGTCTGTGTTGCCTGGCTGTACCTAACAAAGGGCTTTACTCTGTATTTACTGAACAACACAGAAAGCATGGTATGGGAAAAGAAAGAGGAATTCTTTTCTACGGAAACCTTTAACAGAGTTTTGGTTTTTTTTTTTTTTTTTTTTTTTGGTTTTTCAAGACAGGGTTTCTCTGTGTAGCTTTGCGCCTTTCCTGGAGCTCACTTGGTAGCCCAGGCTGGCCTCGAACTCACAGAGATTCGCCTGGCTCTGCCTCCCGAGTGCTGGGATTAAAGGCGTGCGCTACCAACGCCCGGCTCAACAGAGTTTTACAATGGAAGAAGTTACTTTACTGACTCAGAATATAAGTCAAACAACACAGAAGTTATCAACCTATATCCATGTGTGGTTTGCAGCGTTATTGGTGGGAATTTGTTTTGTTTAAGGTACTTTCAACTGGTTGGTTGCTTTTAGAAAATAATTACCACAACATACACAAACATATTTTTTTCTGCATTGGTCATGAGGAGCACATAGTTTAAGATTAAAGGCACATGTTTAATTTAAGTTGCAAAAGCTGATTCCTCGGGAAATCCAAGGCATATTAAGGTTGGTTGCAGTGTTTTCTTAAAGCAAGGTTAAGAAGCTCAAAGAGACTGAGTACACAGTAGAAGAGCAGATTGAGTAGGCAGTCTTTTTTTTTTTTTTTTTTTTTTTTTGGTTTTTCGAGACAGGGTTTCTCTGTGTAGCTTTGCACCTTTCCTGGGACTCACTTGGTAGCCCAGGCTGGCCTTGAACTCACAGAGATCCACCTGCCTCTGCCTCCCGAGTGCTGGGATTAAAGGCATGCGCCACCACCACCCGGCTGAGTAGGCAGTCTTAAATGACCTCAAGACATATTTTGGCTTGGTTGTGAAGTCTGGCAAATGTTCAGTCTCTGAAGGAAGAGCTACTTTCACAAGAAGATACACCACATTTAATTGATTAAGGTCAGGAAACAGAATGAGATATTCTAACAGGGAGTGCAGGACAGAAGACTCAAAAATCCAAATATTATTTTTATATTGACATGAAATTGACAACGAATGAGTATATTTAACATGCAAGTTATCATACTGTGATGTATTTAAACCCTGATAGCTAGCTCTTCACTACAAGAATGATGCTGAAGATACTCAATACCCCTAAAAGTTTCCTCAAGCCTCTGTTCAATTTTTCCTAGAGGTGTCCCTGTCCTTCTTCAGTCTCAAATTGATCAAATTCTGCTACTAGACAGTGCATACAAAATGATATATGCATTTATTACATCAAAATATAAAATAAATACCTAATTATACATGTACACACATATTTATGCACACACATATAATGTGAGGGAATTCCTAGTTTACTCAGTCAATAATTCTTCATGCTGTTTTATGTATTATGTGAGGTCCTATGCAACGTATGGATATAACACAATTTAGTTGTTCATTATCCTATTAACAATTATCAAATAATTAGGGAGTATTAAAATTGACCTGAAACATAAATAGTTAATACTAACATTTTTTGGATGTCATCCAAACAAGTCATATCTTTTTAGTATTATTTGAATATTAGGAGTGAAATGTTTAGAACATGTACAAGGTGAACTCTGTACTCCAAGAAGTTACATTATTGTTTATTATAACACATTTGTGTCCACCAGCAGAATGTAACAAAATATAATATTTGAATGGGTTTCTTATGAAAGTGCTCTCTCTCTCTCTCTCTCTCTCTCTCTCTCTCTCTCTCTCTCCTAATAGATTTTCCCTGAACTTAGCTAGCTTCTAATCATAAGTAACAGGTCATTTTCTAAAATGGTATTTATTGACTTAAAATTTGTCTAAATGCTATTTTCGTAGCACCTCAATAAATATATATTGCATTTTTATACCATAAAGTCAATGTATCCTTTTTTCATTTTATATCTGACCCACATGGGTGTTATATAAGTTTTATTCTGTTTCAAAGTAAAACACGTTCCAGAGATTTGTTTCTGATTTTTCCTTTATGACAATTTTGTCAGATAACTTATTTTGTAGGACTGCAACACTTTCAAGCTTCTTGAATCTTACTGTTCAGAATGTGTGTTGTCTTTGAACATGCTCCATGTTGCTTGACTGAAAGTGTACTCGGCTGCTGAATAGAGGCTTTTGTAGATGTGAATCAGTTCTTAGTTTGAATTTTTCCTGTTCTTGATGACTTCTTTTAATTGTTTCAAAAATTGGTTTTCAATGATCCAGATATAATCATGGATTTCCTTATCACTCCTGTAGTTTAATCAGTTTTTGTTTCATGTTTTGAACTTTTATTGTTACATGCAGAATATTTCTGCGGAAAATATATTTTTATCACATTTTATGGTATTATTTTAATGTTTTCTTGTTGACATAATACCAGTCTATTCTTCCTTGCATTTCTGTTTCTGGTTGTTTGTATTATTTTCATCCTTTTATCTAGTGGCTTTATATTTAAGGTGATTCTAGTAAGCAACACATACTTGAATTTTGCCTTTTCATCTGTTATAATATATTCTGTCTTTTTTTTTTTCTTTTTCCATGATGCATCCATTCTGCAAAGAGCATGACAATTTCTCTTTAAAACAACTATGGGACTTCCACACAGCCTAGTGATTGTTCTTTGATATTCATCATGAGAGTTCCACGTTTCTGCTCCCACGCAACACTTCACTCATTTTTCAAGACTTTATTAATCATTGTTGCAGTAAATCTACCCAAACAATAAGATGTTCCTATTTATTCCTCTAAACTGTTTTCCCACTTTATGCTTTTTTTATATATAATTTGGGTGTTTTTGATACCGTAATTAATTGTTTTATAGATTACTACATAAAACAATTTGTGTGGTTATTTTACTTTGTGGTTTTTGTGAATTTATATCCATAATTAACATCTTCTGCTTTAACACCCTGATCTTACACTACATTGTGTATAGTATACAAATTTTACGAGAAGATAATTAAAATTTCTACTGGTTTTCAGGCAATGTTCTCATTTATTTTACTGATTCATGAAGCAAATTCATAGTATTTTTTCACTTTAAACCACTGGCTATATGATATAATATAATATAAAAGTTTGTGAATATTCTATTCATTTGAAGAGCTTTTAGTATATCATGCCAGTGGACCATTGAGTACAATGAGTCAAGTTTATGCATATATTCAAATATCCATTTCTTTTGAATAATAACATTTATATATTCCAGGCACTGCTAATCATTTATTTTAATATGTAAATGGAACTTAAAATTACAAGAGAAGGTAAGAATAATGAAGGGAAACTGTATAACTATATCCTAATTTAACAAGATCATAGCAAGTATTTTTATTTTATTTTATTTACTTTTGTTTTGTTTTTGCTTTTCCAACATATTTTCATTGATTATTTGGGAATTTATCCTGCATCCTAATCAGTCTTGCTTCCCATTTCTCCCAGATCTACCTTCCCACCTTTGTGCCCTACCCCCCACTTTCTCTCCCCACCCCTCAAATACATTAAGTTCAATTTGTGTTGTCCATGTATTCATTGAAACATGGTCAAACTCTTAGTGGGCATCTCCTTAAAAATAAGTGAGTCCTTTCTCTTCCCCCAACCAGAAGGCAACAACTGCAAAGAGCTATTCTTCAGCTTCTTTATCACAATCATCTATCTCCATCTTTTTCTGTCTCTATCTAATACTCTCCACCAATCCTTTCTAATTCAGAAACAAAGACTTGGGTTTTTTGGTTGTTGTTGTTTTAGAAACAAGGGTACAAGAAACAAGAGCTGAGATCTCCTTTCCTCCCCACACTGAACACAGATAGATAGAGGAGTCTGTACTCCCAAATCCTATAAGGGAGGTATGAAGAAACCAGACAAACATACAAACACGATGATATCAGTTATGTTATTCAGATAGACAGCAAACTGTTCTCAAAGGCAAAAGGTACCATGTATCTTCCAAAACTTATTGTTAAACAATGATTTAAAAACATGTCTTCATCTGGGTGTGGTGGTACAAGGCTTTAGTCCCAGCAAGCAAAAGGCAGAGGTGGGCAGATCTCTGATTTTGAGGCCAACCTGTTATGCAAAGTAGGTTCTAGGACAGCCAGGGCTACACAGAGAAACCCTGTCATGAAAATCCAAAACAAACAAACAAATATATAAATAAATAAACCATCAACAAAAAAGTCATTAAAAATTATTGGTTTCTCTTTTTCTCTTGCTCAAAATATGATCAGAAATGCAAGGAACCCTGAGAGACCATTACAAATAAAGTAAATGAAACAAACACAGGATAATGAACAACAGAACTAAACTGTTCCAAAAGTTTGCCCCAGAGACACTACGAAGATCACAAAAGGAAATAAATCCAATATTTAAATCAAAGAAGTAGTGTGATTTTCAGGTTACATTGTTAAGGGATATGCCAGTTTAAGAGCAAAAAATTATACTAAGGATTTGAGTAAAGATTAGTAATAAGAATGCATTTATCAGATAATAGCTACCAGTCAACTATCAGCAAGGACTTACACATCTATAATATAATTATGATTTTGAAAAGGACTTAGAATTAAAATATCTTAATATTAATTAGAATAACATATGACATTCAGGCTAAAACACTGCACTTTGTGCCAGGCGGTGGTGGCGCACGCCTTTAATCCCAGCACTCGGGAGGCAGAGCCAGGCAGATCTCTGTGAGTTCGAGGCCAGCCTGGGCTACCAAGTGAGTTCCAGGAAAGGCGCAAAGCTACACAGAGAAACTCTGTCTCGAAAAACCAAAAAAAAGAAAAACAAAAACAAACAAAAAAAAAACACTGCATTTTGATTACATAAAACCTTATCAAGTACAGATGTGAAATGGTCACAAGATGCAGAACTCCAAGGTTTACAGATACTTCATTGACTACATCTGTTATAACAATTTATAACCAACTATGTGGCTTATTAAACCAAATTTACTTCAATACACTTCCACAGAGCAGATGTCAAGGTACTGGGAGACCCTCTTTCCCTCCACAAGTTCTCCAAGAGTCCTTCCTTCCCTTGCACAGTGTCTGGACAGTCTTTGGATGGATCTATAGTACTTGTCTCTACCTTTGATTTAAATGGCCTCTTGTTTTCTTTGGTTCATAATCATCCCTCTGTAGCATGAATCTTAAAAAGTTCTTATTAATAAAATCAAACCTCAGCCAGGTATTGAGGTGAACACTGGAAGGTTAGAGAGACAGAATAAGCCACAGCTATCTCACCTCGCTGAATCCTCAGCTGGTTTTGTTTCCTCAGACTGGATGCCCCGAGCCCTCATCCAGAATGGGTCTCAGCTGAACTGCTGCTAGAAGCCTGAAAGCTTAACCAGCCACATGCTTCTCCAGGCCAAAGGCTTCTCCAGGCCAAAGGCCTCTCCAGGGCAAAGGCTTCTCCAGGGCAAAGGCCTCTAGTTTCTGGTCCTCACGCTTTATATACCTTTCTGCTTTCTACCACCACTCCCTGGGATTAAAGGTGTGGCTTTCTGGGATTAAAGGTGTGTATCACCGTGCCTGGCCGTTTCCAATGTGGCCTTGAACTCACAGAGATCCAGAGGTATATCTGTTTCTGGAATGCTAGGATTAAAGGCGTGTGCTACCACTGCCTAACCTCTATGTTTAATATTGTGGCTGTCCTGTTCTCTGACCCCAGATAAGTTTATTAGCATACACAATATTTTGGGGAACACAATTCCACCACATCCCTCTTTCATACAAAGACACTTATTATCATATCTAGGAACCATTTAGATAATTCCAGATTTTCCTATCTTAAATGTTTATCACATCTGCAAAGACCCTTTTCCCATTGTAGGTGACATTTACAGGTTTAAGGCTTAGGGCCTGACATTTCTGAGAACTCTTATCTAATCTACTTCACTGTAGTTGTGTTAATCAATACCAAATAAAAGGAACCAAACTTTATCTACAATGTCTCAGCACACAAACACACACACACACACACACACACACACATACACACATACACACACACACATACACACATACACACACACACACACACACACACATGCACACACATACACACACTACAACAGTTCCTCTGTATTACTTGACACTGAACTTCATGCCTGTGGTCATTTTCCAGGTCTTTCCAAATTGTAAAAATTGCTAGGCTTTGTTCTTCTCCACTCATACAATGTAAGTCTGTGATTGAATATCACTAAGATATTTCTCCAGAGAAACTGAAACAGAAATGACAGGAGAACACATTTCCTTTTATCTTCAAGGAAAGCCAAGCTCTTAACTGATTATTTTAAAGTAACACCAGTGACTCATGTGTAAGTCTACATGGACATTCAGCAATATTTCAGTTCACTCTTTAAACATGAAGATGCACACCAGTTGTAACAAACTTCCCATTCTGAGACAAGAAGCTACTAATGTTGATGGGCTGTGCATGGGTGGGGACAGAGCTGCATGCAAACTCTACCCTCTTTTCAATTGTGTTATAAACTAAAAGCTTTAAAAAGTATTACAGTACTTTAATTTGAAAAAATGAATTTGCAGCCAATAATGGATAGTCCTTTGAGTAAAACTTGATAAAAGATTATTGTCTAAGGGAAGAAAGGTCAGAAGAAGTCGACAATTCAGAAACCGTAATTAATACGGATTTTTAAGAAAGAACTTACGACAGAATAGATGTATTCTAATGAAAAGCATAACTAGAAAGCAATTAGGAATCTCACGAATATTAAAAACAACATATGTATACTCAATAAAAATCTCATTTTAGAAGATAGCACAGAACACCATTTTTGTGACCTAGACAATGACAAACAATCCAGTAAAGCGTGGCTTGTCTGTGGGATGTTACCAGGTGAGAGATTAGAACAGACAGGGTCAAAGACATAGTCAAAGAGGAAATGTTCCCATAAAGGGTGTGGTAATGCTGGGAAGGGGGCATCTCCTTCAAAAGCAGTAGAATCTTGTTTTGTTTTCTAATCCTAATTGTTTTATTGATGAAGAAAGAAATCAAGGGTTTAAAACTGAGATTAACTGAAGTCCAAAGAGGGATCTTTGAAACTAGGCCTAAACGTTTCTGAACGACTATTTTATTTTTTGAAGTATGTTTTGTCCCTTAACCTTGGCCCAACAAACTCTTGGAAGAAAATAACTCCTAATATCCATGGTGTAAATGCTAAAGTACCAATCCCTCTTAACCCATTAGGTAGACCATGTTCTCTATCCAATTAGGTAGACCACGTTCTCTATCCTATTAGGTAAACCTTGTTCTCTGAGAAATGAAACAAACCCATAGTCACTTGAACAGAATGAC
>CABHPH010152101.1:10820-45920 GCA_902168325.1 Peromyscus nudipes | reverse complement strand
GAGGGGAAGAGGGAGAGGGAGAGAGAGAGAGAGAGAGAGGAAAAAAAAAGTAGCACCTGAGGAATGGTATCTGAACTGAGCCAGTCCTCTTGACCTACACACACACACACACACACACACACACACACACACACACACACACACACAGAGAGAGAGAGGGGGGGGAAGGAGGGAGGAGCAGGGAGAGAGAAACAAGAAGTCAAAAAATCTGGTATCTGCAGCCGACCCTAACAGCATGTGAATTTAAGCGATAAAATTTGTCTACAGGCTGGAGTGTGTTTTTCTTTCATTATGTTTCTTATTTACTGTGATATTGATTTGGAATGCTCTGAAGCCAGCAAACCTCTTCCTCTGAAATAGCAGGAGTTGCCGTCATTAAGGAAGAAAAAAAAATAAAGAAAGAAAGGAAAGAAAAAAGCAGAGCAAACCGGAAGACAGGAAAAGCTCCCAAGGCCACAGGGAGGCGTCTCAGCACCAGGCTGCTCCTTCCTTGAGTTTTCTTTCTATGCAGTTGGCAGTCAAGGATGGAATAACTAAAGCAAGTTATATGACCAGTTCCCTATCTCTGGCATTGTGGGGTCTGGACTCTACACAGTGAGAGTCCTATGCCAAACGCTCAGTGAGTTTTCAGGAAGTGCCCACATTGAAGTGTTGCATGAGTGTTCTATAAACAGCCTGTAGAAATGGTCACATCACTTTTACCTAAGGGAACCATATAAAGATACATAATAGAGATGTGGGGCACAACTCTGTTAGGATGATAATGCTCTACAACAGCAGCTCTCAATCTTCCTAATACTGTGACCCTTTAATACAGTTCCTCATATTGTGGTGGCCCCCAATTATCTTTGTTGCTATTTCATAACTGCAATTTTGCTACTATTATGAATCGTAATGTAAATATCTGTGTTTTCTGATGGTCTTTAGGGGTGGGTCATGACTCAGAGGTTGAGAACCACCGCTCTACAAGGATCAGGACTATCTCCCCAGAATCCACATTAAAAAAAAATTGCCAGACATGGTGATGTTTACTAGCAATCCTAGGTCAGGAAAGGTGGGAACTGGTGGGTCCCTGGAGTGCGCTGGACAGCCAGTCTAATCTACCTACCAAGGTGCTGACAAGTCAGAGACCTGTCTCAGAAACAAATGAACAATAGCAAAAGTGAACAGCAAATCAGGAGCTGAATCTCTCTGTAAGGAGCTGAGTGCATGTCCCACTGGTAGAGCACCTGCCTAGAATCCCCCAGTGAGGGGCTGGGGTGTGGCTCAGTGGTAGAGCATCTGCCTAGAATCCCCCAGTGAAGGGCTGGTGTGTGGCTCCGTGGTAGAGCACCTGCTTAGAATTCCCCAGTGAGGAGCTGAGTGTGGCTCAGTGGTAGAGCACCTGCCTAGAATCCCCCAGTGAGGGGCTGGGGTGTGGCTCAGTGGTAGAGCACCTGCCTAGAATCCCCCAGTGAGGGGCTGGGGGTGTAGCTCAGTGGTAGAGCACTTGCCTAGAATCCCCCAGTGAGGGGCTGCGGTGTGGCTCAGTGGTAGAGCACCTGCCTAGAATCCCCCAGTGAGGGGCTGCGGTGTAGCTCAGTGGTAGAGCACCTGCCTAGAATCCCCCAGTGAGGGGCTAAGTGTGGCTCAGTGGAAGAGTGATAACCAAGAATGCCCCAGTGAGGGGCTGGGGACATTGCTCAGCAGTAAAGCACTTGCACAGAATCTCCCAGTGATGGGCTTCGTGTGGCCCTAGGACTAATCTTCAGGAATTGAAATATAAATAAATAAAAACCACAGTAGAACTAAATATAAACACAACCACAAAATACAACAACTACAAGGCCAGGGTGAGCTCTTTAGATCCAATTGAAGTCAATGGGTGTCCTGATTATAATGGTGGAGCAGAGTTCTGTAAGTCATTACCATTAAGGGAAACTGAGGTAGAGGCCCAAAGGACTTAGTGCATCATTTCATCATTTCCTACAAGTTTATATTTGCTTCAGATTAAATGGTTTTTGTTGCTTCTGTATTTGTCCTGTTTTCTTTTTTTCAAAGGTTTATTTTTAATTGTGTGTAAGTGTGTGTCTCCATGGGTGCACAGGAGTGGAGGCAGGCGTCCACGAAGACCAGAAGAAAGTGTCAAACCCCTAGAGCTGGAGTTACAGGGAGTTGTGAACCACTCAAATTCAGCTCCTCTGCAAGATCAGCAAATGCTTTTTGTTGTTGTTGTTTTTTTTTTTTTTTTTGGTTTTTTGAGACAGGGTTTCTCTGTGTAGTTTTGGTGCCTGTCCTGGATCTCACTTTGTAGGCTGGCCTCGAACTCTCAGAGATTCGCCTGGCTCTGCCTCTTGAGTGCTGGGATTAAAGGCATGCACCACCACCACCCGGCCAGCAAGTGCTCTTAACCACTGAACCTTCTCTTGAGGTTCTTCTTTTTAAACCAGGTGGCATAGAAGGCTTTGCCTGGGTTGCGCTCTCTCTCTCTCTCTCTCTCTCTCTCTCTCTCTCTCTCTCTCAAATGTATATATATGGTTCTTACCGCTTCCTTCCTCACATGTCCTAAAAGTACAAGCATGGAAATGCAAATGTGTCATCAAGCTGTGATAACAGAGCCACCAAACAGATGCTGCCACACTGCCCTGATCTGGTTAGAGGTGACAACAGGAATCATTTATGATTAGGGAAGCTCTTTCTGGGCAGGAGGAAAGGTAGGTGATGTTCACAGGATGAGTGCCTGACCAAACATGGAGCTGTGTGATAACACAGCATCTCCCACCCCAGTCAATCAGGGCCTCACCAACCCAGGGAGAATGTTATCTGCCCCAAACACAAGACTTCTTCTATCTCCGCAATTATAGACCCAGAAGAAAAGCAAACAATGCCAGGTGGATGCTTTTTCAAAATCCTTCCTGGAAGGCCAGAGGGTAGAACCTTCCACTCAAAAAAAAAAAAAAAAAAAAAAAAAAGATTTCTAACCCAAGCCATACTGCTTTCAACTTTTGAACACAACTGAACAAGAAAGGATACCCACCACCAGGTGTACTTGTTTGAAAGACAGTATCAGTGATAAGTTATATAACCAACTGCATCACAGAAATCCACAAGATGATGCCTGGTAGCAGGTAATGTGTTAGTCAGATTTCTGACACTAAAATGAATATCTTCTTTTTTTATACACATGAAAAGAAAAGGTCTATTTTGGTTCACAGTTTTAGAAATTTTAGTCCATGGTACTGTCTACTCAACTTCATAAAATGTGTGATAATCACCAGATATGGTGGTACACACCCATGAGTCCCAGCCCTGGGGAAGCTGAGGCAGGAGGAACATGAGTTCAAGGTCAGCCTGGGCTATATAGTAAGACTCCATCTAAACAAAATAATAAAAACAACCAAGGATGGAGAAGTAGTTCATCAATAGAGCACCTGCCTAGAATCCCCCAGTGAGGGGCTGGGGTGTGGCTCAGTGATAAAGCACCTGCCTAGAATTCCCCAGTGAGGGGCTGGGGTGTGGCTCAGTGGTAGAACACCTGCCTAGAATCCCCAGTGAGGGGCTGGGGTGTGGCTCAGTGCAGAGCACCTGCCTAGAATCCCCCAGTGAGGGGCTGGGGTGTGGCTCAGTGCAGAGCACTAGCCTAGACTCTTCCCTGTGAGAAGCTGAGGGCATAGGGTATTAAGGTCCTAGGTTTCATCCTCAGCACCACAGAAAGAGGAAAAATATCAATTAAAATAGAATCAAACAGAACACAAGAGATCGTATTTTAACCATCTGAGGTGTTGAGCTCAACAGCATAGAGTGCTGTACAGCCATCGCAACCATCTTCAGGACTTCACTCGTTATCACTGAACTCTGGTGCTCATTAAATGCTAAATCTCCACTCTTTTCCAACTCCTGGGTGTACAAGTGCCATTCCAGGGGGTCACAGTGAGTAGAAAACGAGGCTCAACAGACATCTTAGACATCTGGAGCAAACTCACAGCTCAGAAGACAAAACATAAAGATCAGAGAGAGAAAGGCCATTTGTGGAAATGGACTGTCCAGGAAGAAAAACTAAAAGCAAAATCTCAATCAATCAATCTCTCTCTCTCTCTCTCTCTCTCTCTCTCTCTCTCTCTCTCTCTCTCTCTCTCTCACACACACACACACACACACACACAAAGTATTACCATCCTGTGGGGAATAAGAAAACATATTGCTTCCATTAAGTCAAGACAATATGTTATAGAAGGGAACTTTTGAGGAATTAAAAAAAAAGACCACTGGAAACTAAGGCTATGATGATAGGAGAAGTTTAAGACAGTGGAAGAAAAAGAAAATGAAAGAAAAAAGCAAGGAGATAGAAGAAAAGAATTTTTATAAGAAAAGATGGGGAAATTGGAGAGTTACGCTCAGTGAGTGGTTCTCAACCTTCCTAATGCTTCAGCTCTTTAGTATATATAATTCCTCATGTTGTGGTGGCCCTCAACCATAAAATTCTTTTCATTGCTACTTCATAACTGTCATTTTGCTACTGTTATGAATCATAATGTAAATATCTGATATGCAGGATATCTGACATGCGACCCCCAAAGGGGTCATGACCCACAGGCTGAGGACTACTGAGCTAAGACGTCCAAGGCTGGACCAGTGGGAGACACGGAATGAGGGAAGGAAGAAGACATGAGGAGAGAGTGTTCTAGTTTGCTATCTGTTGCTGTGATAAAACATTCTAACAAAAAGAATCCTGAGGAGGAAAGAGTTTGTCTTATACTTCCAGGTCACAGTCCACTGTTGAGGGATATTGGGAGGGAATTCAAGAGATGAACCTAAAATAAAATCATGGAGGAACATGGTGCTGACTCACTTGAAGGCTTATGCATAGCTATTTTTCTTACACAGTCCAAGACCACCTGCCTACGGACTGTGCCTCTCACAGTGGGCTGAGCCCTTGTGCATCAATTAACGGTCCACAGACCTGGTCACGGGCCATCTGATCTGGGCTATCCCTTCCTTGAAGCTCTCTAGTCAGATATCCCATAGGCTGTATTGATAATTAAAGCTAATTAGGAGAGGGTACAAATACTCAGGTATGGAATTGATGGGTAGGGGAAAGACGTTTAAATAGAGGGGGACTGTTGTGGGTGTTGGGAGGGAAAAAGAGAAGAGAGAGAGACGAGAAGAGTCACTGAGCAGTGAATATCGCCGAAGCGCATTATTTGCATGTACGAAAATGGTATAACTAAATGCATTCCCCCATATGCTTAATATATATCAATGAAAGCAAACAGACAAATAAACCAACTCGGTGTGCTGATGTTCACCTGTGTCCCAGCACTCAGGAGACGGAGACAAGAGATCACGTGTTCCAGGGCAACTGGGTTTCATAGAATTCTCCAAAACAAAACAAACAAATCAACCCAGATACAGTCACTATTCCTGTAATCCCAGCTCTTCGGAGACAAGGGGATCACTATGAGTATGAGGGCTTCCTAGAGTACAGGATAAAACCCTGTCTGAAAAAATGTCTAGGGGTTGGAGACTGATTCAGTGGTTAAGAGCACTTGCTGCTCTTTCGGAGGACTTAAGTTTGCTTTGCAGCACCCACGATGTTCAGTACTGCCTATAGCTCCAGTTCCAGGGCATCTGAAGCCTTTCTCAGGCCTAACAAGGGTACCTACAATGTGGACATACATACATGTGCGCGCGCGCGCGCGCACACACACACACACACACACACACACACACACACACACACACACCAATGAAAATAAAATCGATCTCTTCTTTAAAAAATCTGGAGGCTGATTTTTAAAAAGTTAAGTGCTTGCCACACACACATGAAGATCAGAGTTGGGATAACCCAGAAGCTCAAAATGGTGGCCCTGGTGGCCCACCTACATTCTAGACCTGAAAGGCAGAGGCAGGTGATCCCTGAGACT
Source organism: Peromyscus nudipes (assembly GCA_902168325.1). Lineage (NCBI taxonomy): Eukaryota > Metazoa > Chordata > Mammalia > Rodentia > Cricetidae > Peromyscus > Peromyscus nudipes. Next base: position 40,017 of record CABHPH010152101.1, on the reverse strand, counting down.
AGTCACATTGACCAGCTTTGGGCTTGACTAAGAGATCCTGTCTCAATGAATGATGAAAGAGTAATGGAGGGTGATTCCTGACAGCAGTCTTGAGCCTCCTCATGTATACATACACACACACACACACACACACACACACACACACTACATATGTGCCATCTTAGAGTTTCTACTGATGTGATACAACAGTTTTGATCAAAAGAAACACAGGGAGGAAAGGGTTTATCTCAGCTTGCAACTCTCGTGAAGGGACTTTGGAGGCAGGAACCTGGAGGCAGGAACCTGGAGGCAGAGGCCCTGGAGGAGTGCTGCTTACTAGCTTGCTCCTCATTCTTGCTGAGTCCGCTTTCTTATACCATCCAGGACCACCTGCCCACAAGTGGCACTGCCCACAGTGGGCTGGACCCTCCCCCTCAATCACTACTTAAGAAAATGTCTTACAGATTTGCCTACAGGCCAATCTTGTGGAGGCATTTTTCTCACTGAAGAAACTTTCTTCCCAGATATGTCCAGGTTTGTGTCAAGCTAACAAAAATCAAGTTGTGTGTGTGTGTGTGTGTGTGTGTGTGTACACATACACATGAAAAATGGACAAGGAAAAGCAACCTAAAGTTATACTGGGGTTAGTCTTCTGGATGAAACCTGACCTGTACCAGGTCAGGTCATCATTGTAACATTCAAAGCTCTAGGAGAAAATGATTCTATAAGCTTCCAGAGAGGAAGAAGAATGTGTGTTGCGGGGAGCAGTGGGGTGGTGCATGCAAAAGATCAGGGATCAAAATGTCTTTGATTCTTCTTAAAAAAAAAAAACAGCAGAAGGAAAATATCAGAGCAAAGCTATCAACATTCTTAAAGTTACATTTTACTCTACCATGCCATCTATCCTACAGAAGACAGGGGGAATGTCATCTTTAGACTTCATTTCAAATGGTTTCTCTGCCTCGAAGTCTTTCTCCCCCGAAGCTTCTAGATGTGGTGCTTTACCTGCATAATTATACTAATGGAGAAAAAAAAAGGCACAGGGGTGAAGCGTTGGAGAGGAGGCAGGAAACTACCGTAAGGATGCAGGAAGGGGTTCCAAACGACAGCGGTGCAGAGATCAGCTCTGTAGCAGAATCCAGGTAGAGTGTTACTTCTTTAAGCAGTCACCTCCAATTCTTTCTGTATACCACCGAGCCACACCCCAGCCCCTCACTGGGGATTCTAGGCAGGTGCTCTACCACTGAGCCACATCCATAGCCCCTCACTGGGGGATTCTAGGTAGGTGCTATACCACTGAGCCACACCCCCAGCCCCTCACTGGGGGATTCTAGGCAGGTGCTCCACCATGAGCCACACCCCAGCCCTTCACTGGGGGATTCTAGGCAAGGCCTCTAGTACTCATCTATATTCCAAGGTCTTTTATACTTTATAAACAATTTGAGATTATGTTGCCTAGGCTGATCTTCAGCTCAGTCTGTAATGTATTCAGGTCTTGAACTTATGATCCTCCTGTCTCAGGTTCTCTTGTTTCTGGAGTCTTCCCTAGGCCTGTTCTTAGGTCTGCTTCCCTTGGCCTGGCTAATGAATGCCTAATGTGGAATCAGATTGGTATGAAAGTATCAAGAGAACGATTTTCAGGAGGAAACTGTCCTCACTACCAAATGCTATGAGGCCAGTAAGCGGAAACTGAATCTGATGGGGAGAAAGTATTGACTGTTTTTGCTTGAGTGATTTGGTGTGATGTATCAAGTGAAAGAATTGCACACTACCTGAACTTAACATATCACAGATCGGGGTAACATCGTCTGACAATTTCTCACAAAGATAAACAAAGTCATTGAAGGTTAATACTCAGTGTCAATGTGCAACCTGAATGAAGAATGACCTCACATAAAAGTAAAACACTCTGGGCTAGAGAGATAGCCCACTGGGTGAAGGCACCTTCGGGCAAGCCTGACCACCTGCGTTCCATCCCTGGGAGTCACATGACGGGAGGCGAGACCCAGTTTCCATAGATTTTCCTCTGACTTCAAATATGCACTATCATGCGTGCGCATCACCTCCCTAAAAAATTAAATATAATTAAAAATTTTAAATCAAGGTTGGAGAGAGGGCTCAGCAGTAAGGGGTACTGGCCACTCTTCCAGAGGACCTGAGTTCAATTCCCAGGACCCACACAATGGCTCATAACTATCTGTAACTAAGTGCAGTCCTAGGGGATCTGATGCCCTCTTCCAGTTTCTGAACCACCGGGCACAAACATGGTGCACAGACATACATACAGTGGAAACACCCATAGACATAAAGTAATTTTAAAAGAAAAAAATTGAACACTCTAACATGGGCTGTATATCCCCTTATTTACCTACAGCCTGAGACCAGCTAAGGCATGATGTAACTTCAAGACGGACCATTCAGACACCCTTACAATGATGTCTGCAGACATGTTTATATAAAAACAGAAGTGATTACATTTTAAACCTCAGTGAGGAGGTGAAAAAGGGGAGACTATTAATTTGTTTGCATTATCAGATCTTAACTACATAAAGTTGACACTTAAAAGGAAGAAAGTATGAACGAACTCATCTCTGGTTAGTGTCTGTTTTTCCAATTACATTTGCGTTTTGATAGGTCCACATTTTCCTACAAAGAATATTCATTCCTTTTAATATCAGAAAACAATTATCAGTCTGGAAAAAAAATAGAGAACGTTTTATCAAATTTCAACACAAGTTCAATGAGATTAACACCATGAATCTTGAAGAACTAAACTTGAGATGAAAAAAAAATGCTTTTAAGGTAAAGAGACTGTTCTGCAAAGGTGAAGACTATGGTGAATAGAGAAGGCTTGTGGTTGCAGATCTACAGCAACAAAACAATTCAAAACAGACAAGAAGTAGAAACCCAACACTATTAAGAAGCCATGAAGAAGAAGCGGTCTTTGTAGGAGATTTGAAAAATATCATTACCACAGAGACTTAACATATACTCAGTCCACAGTCTACCTAAGCATACACACAAGTGATGTTCAGGGTTTTAGTACTGCCATTATACTGTGTGGGATTATCAAATAGAAGGTATCTACATAAGAGTGGATAGGAAGAAGTTCTCAATAAAACAAAAACAACAGAGAGGGCACTGAATTCTGTGAAAGGAAAAGTGTTTATAGACTGCCGAGAATACAGACACCAGAGGCCGGAAATGCTAAGAAAGAAATGGTATTTATATAGTCAACTCTGGTCCCCTGGGTCACTGAGGTCAATAAAGGATGATAAACAGTACTTAACCTCATGGTCTGCCTCAGTCAAACACGTTTCCTTTCTTCTCCACTTAATTATCATTTGTTAATACAAATATTTATTTTGTTTTATTTAGATTATGTGTATGTATATATGTCTGCCTGTGGGTAATGTGCACGTAAGCGCAGATGCACACGGAGGCAAGAAGAGGGTGTCAGATCCCCTGCAGCTGGAGCTCAGGCCCTCTGGAAGAGCAGCAAGTGCTCTTTACCACTGAGCCATTCTACCAGCCCCTCCACTAACCTTTAGCTAGGCCCCAAAACACCACCTGAAACAGCACCTTCAGAACCAGGCTCAAGGATTGGTTATTTCCTCTAGGGATTCTAAAATGTGATCCCAACACTCTCATCAGCAGAACTACCACTGTGACTATGAGACATAAAGTGTCACATTCCCACGCCGAGCCTCTTACAGCAGAATTTCCTTAGGCGTGCGGCACCAGAAGGTTCTGATACTAAAACACCTATGTGAAATAGGTGTGCAAACCTCTCCTATCTGTCCCGCAGTGTCTCCAACCCAACAATTCCAGCAAGAAACCCTTTGCTGTCAATCTTGGCACTTGATACTCTCAATTCTGGTGCAGGTTTCATTTGAGGGTGACTCTACACAGGTTTGCCCACAATAGCCGTTTTTTTTGTTTTGTTTTGTTTTGTTTACAGGTACATTCTTTCTCCATTCTTACGTGCTGAGGAGGCTAGTTTTAGATGTCACCTTGATATAACCTAGACTCAGCAGGAAGAAATCTCTGAATGGAGGATTGCTTAGATCAGCTTGGCCTATGGGTGTGTCTGTGGGGGATTACCTTGATTGTTAATTGAGGTGGAAAGATCCACCCTGGGTGTGGGAAGCATCATTTCCTGGGCTGGATGCTAAACTATGTAAGAGTGAAGAAGGCTAACTGAGCACAGACGGGGGGCAAACAGTTAGCAATGGGTGCATTCATTCTCTCTGCACTTCACTATGGATATGTTATGAGCAGCTAGCTCTCTCTAGAGCTCCTGTTTCTGTGACATCCCTTCAATGATGGACTGTGACCTGGAATTGCAAGCTTTATAAACCCTTCCTCTATGTTCCTTGTTGTCAGGGAGCCTTACCACTGCAACCAAAATGAACATGGAACACATTCCATGCCCCATCTGTGTTCTGTCCACCACCATCAACTCCCAAATCTTTGATTCTGGTCTGTTTCTTCAAAACCCAAGTCAAGATACCTAGAGAATCCAATAAGCAACTGGTCTGCACCAGAGAGGTCTTTGTTATCTCCTGTGGAGCTAGGGTTCTAGCTGAGAATTTTTTCTGGCTTCCCAATTATCCCCTCTAGGCGGGTTTTGCTGCTGCTTCATCATGGAGCTGTGGGGAATCCCCTCTGCTCTAGGTCACCCATTTCTGTGTGTCATCAATAGCCACTTTACAAGTGACATCTGTCTATCCTTCCAGAGCTCTACCAGGCTCCCACTCCTCACAGGGTGTCCTAGTTTGAATGCCTGTTGCCTCACAACTTAGGAGAGAAATTGTTTATTTCAGCTCACTATTTCAGGATAGAGCTCATCATGGTGGAGAAGTCAAGGCAGGAGCTTGAAGCATCACATCATGGTCAGGAGCAGGCAGAATGTATACATTCTAGTGCTCAGGTCACCTGCTCCTCTATTATACAGTCCAGACCCAGGACGCTGCTGCTCACAATGCAAGGGTCTTCCCACATCGATTCAAGCATCAAGACACACATACCCCACAGGCCAACCTCACCTAGACAATCCCTCACAGAGACGCTCTTCTCTGGTGACTCTAGATTGTGTCAAGTGGACATCTAAAAATTAACCATCACTCTGGGTATGACTCACTAAGGAAGGACTACCATCTGCACCCTGTGAACCCCAACCCCTAATCCTGCATCGTCCAGGTATACAAGATACAATGGTACCATATGTTAATGATGCTGCCATGGGCAGTGAGGTGTCTGTTTCACACACAGCAAGAAGTCAAGCAAAGGAGTCTTCAGGGAAGTAACAGGTTGGGATACTGGGAACAACTGGGACATCGGTCAGTAAATGGAACGGGGGATGTGCAAGCAGAGGTCTGTTGTTGGGGGAAGGTTTAGTATTCTACTAAAGCATGAGGTCTGCAGTGAGTGTACAGGAGCCTCCGGAGAAGAACCACACTCGGGAGAGACTTTGCTAGAAGATTCTGAACTCTCAGGAATGGAAGGAAACCCTTCCTCTGAACATCAAAGTCAGGCTTAGAAGGAGGTATAGACAACAAAGTGGTCCATGATAAAGGAGAAGAACAGGGGGGTCTAGATGTGGTTCAGTTGGCAGAGTGCCTGTCTAGCATGCATGCAGCCCTGGGTTCCATCCCCAGCACACACAAACTGGTTAGACTGGCAGGTGCCTGCCATCCCAAGACTTGGGAGGCAGAAGCAGGAGGATCAGGAGTTAAAGGTCATCCTCAGCTACATAGCAAGTTTGAGGCAAGCCTGGGCTACATGAGACTTTGTCAAGAAAGAAAGAAAAGAAAGGAAAGAAAGGAAAGAAAGAAAGAAAGAAAGAAAGAAAGAAGGAAGGAAGGAAGGAAGGAAGGAAGGAAGGAAGGAAGGGAAGAAGGAAGGAAGGAAGGAAAGAGAGAGAGGGGAGAGAGGAAAGGAGAGAGAGAGAGAGAAGGAAAGGATAACGGGAGGAAAATAATAGTACTAAAATCTATTTGGTGACCAATTCTTATACACACTAAACAATGACCCAGAGAAGACAGATTACTGGGCCCAGGAACACTGTTCACCATGACTTTCGGGATCATTCAGCAGTGCTGAAGAGTCCTCGAGGGAAACCCCCGCTTCTAGGCTGATCCAGACCTGATCTCCTGGAGATCAGGCTACAAAAAAGACCAAAGTGAGCTCATCTTCTTTCCAACCTGAGAGCACCTTGTAGGGTAATCCTTCTACTCAGCCTGCTCAGAGCAAGAGGCTTAGGTACCCCTAATCCTACTTGGAAGATTAGCCTCCTGGGCCTTCAGTAGACTTGCTCTGCGGTTGTTGTGTCTGTCCTGAGCTCAGAGGGATTTCTCCCTGTGGCGAGCATAGTGAATTTTGTACATTGAGAGGAGATACAAAAGCATGGATGATCAGTGTCTACCTCTACACACCTGCCTGATGTTGTCTTGGGACATCCTAAGAGTTTTGTAATTATCCCGCGATACTTGCTTTCTCTCTTAGCTGACCCATCTCTCTAGATGTGCTGAATTCAAAAGACCAGCTGGCACAGCTCATTGTCACAGGCCACCATTTTGGGCTCAGTGACCCAAATGTGTTCCTAACAGAGGGAGAGGTGCGTGTGTGTGTGTGTGTGTGTGTGTGTGTGTGTGTGTGTGTGTGTGGTGTGTTCGGGCAGGAGATTGATGTTAAGGTGGAGTGTCTTTAATCTCCACCTTTACATTTTGAGGCTGTACCTCTCACTGAACAGGAAGCTCACTGATTTAGCTAGACTGGCTGGCCAATAAACTTCAAGGATTCTCCTGTCTCCACCTCACACCCCCAGTCCTGGGATTATGGGTGCGCACCACCACGCCTGGCGTGTAGGAAGAATCTAGGGATCAAACTCAGGTCTTCAGGTATTCACAGCAAGCACTCTACTGTCTGAAACATCTCAACAGTTTCAAGGATGTTTTTTGTTTTTTATTTTTTTTGGTGGTGGTGGTGTTTTTTTTTTGTTTTTGTTTTGTTTTGTTTTGTTTTTTTGTTTTTTTGGTCTTGGAAAAGGTAGTGGAGGTAGAGGAGGAAGATTTCAGACTTTCCTCTTTGTGTTCTTTTGGTGATGTGAAGGGGAAATTATAGACCCAGGCTGCAAGCTGAGGGATTTACTCTTGTTTGGTTGGTTTTCTTTTGCTCTTAAGAAAAGGTCTTACTGTGTAGCCCAGGCTGAGAACTTACTACATAGCACAGCTTAGCCGTGAACACATGATCCTCCTCCCTCAGCCTCCCAAGTGCTAGGATTAGAGGCATCATGGACCATCATGATTAACTCTATGTTACTTTTATTTATCCATTTATTTAATTTTGCATGTGTGTGTGCACTTATTTGGGTGTGTGCAGGTCCATGTGCACATATATGTGGATGCATGTGGAGGCCACAGGACAATCTCGGGTATCATTCCTCAGGAGCTGTTCACTTTGCTTTTTAAGAGAGGGTCTCTCACTGGCTTGGAGTGCACTGACTGGGTGGACCATGAACCCCAGGGGTCCTCCTGTCTCTGCTTCCCCAATGCCAGGACTCTAAGCACATGTTAACAGGCCACACCTGGCTTTTTAAAAACATGGGCTCTGAGAAATCAAATTCAGGTCTTCATGCTTGTGGGGAAGGCACTCTACCTATTTCCTCCCCAGTGTGTGTCTGCTCAGTTATTTCATAAGAACTTGTTCTAGATTCTGTTGTTGTTGTGGTTGTTGTTGCTGCTGTGATAAAGCACCTTGACCAAAAGCAGCTTAGGAGAGGGAAGAGTTTATTTGGCTCACAATTCAAGGTTAGAGGGCTAGTCACATCCTACCTATGGTCAAGAGTGGAAGCAGATGGATCCTTGCTTTATTGTTCTCATTGGACCTTTTTTCCTGGCTTATAAAGTTTAGGATCCCTTTCTTAGGGAATGGTGCCACCCACAATGGGCTGGACCCTCCTAATTAACTAACAGTCAAGACAGTCCTCCATAGACATGCCCATGGGCCAACCTGATCTAGATAACAGACTCTCTTCCTAGGTAATTCTAGGTTGTATCAAGCAGACAGTTAAAACTAACCAGCACAGATCCATAGAGGACCCAAATAGTAATGTACCAGCGTCTGCCAAGACTCCCCCTCTTCCTCCAATATGCTCCAAGGGAGCAGGAGACATGGACACCAGCATGGTTCCCTTGGGAACAGAAGTGGCATTTCTTCCCTGCTGGCATGGAGTCCTACAACAGGCAGACTGTCCTCCCCCGTACCTTCGTCACTGTTGTCATCCACCAGGATGATCTCCTTCAGCAGGTGCGTGGGTGTGTGATTGACGGCACTGTGGACCGACCGCAGGATCACGGACAGGGCCTCATTCACGAAGATGAAGATGATGGATATCTGGGGCAACTCCTTGGAGTATTTGAGCTCCTTACACCTGAGGGAAGGGAGAACAGGGAGGCTGTCAGAGAAAGGAAGACAGCCCAGGAGAGGCTGATGGCTCAGAGGTTCAAGGCCCCCCGCTCTTGCTGAGGATCCAGGTTTGGGTTCCCAGAACCCCTTGGCGCAGCTCCCAAGGGCCTGTAACTCCAGTTCAAGGGGATCTGATGCCATTTCTTAGCTTTGACAGGCCCCTGTGTTCGTGCAGCTCACATACATACCCTCAGGAACACAAGCACGTGCATATGAAATAAACCTTTTAAAAAATAGTAGAAAAAGAATGCAGGCAAGAGGTGGCCGAACACAGAAGATTTTAGCCAATTTCTCACCAGGTTTTGCCAAGGAGAAAAATCATCACTCTCCCTTGACACTCTCTCTCTCTCTCTCTCTCTCTCTCTCTCTCTCTCTCTCTCTCTCATTTTCTATTTGAAGACAAGGCCCCTGGTTTCCCAGAGTGACCTCAAACTCACCACATAGCTGAGGATAACACTGCCTTACTGGTCCTTCTCTTGTCTTTACTCCCTAGTGCTATGATTACAGGTGGGTACCACCATGCCCGTATTATATATTGTGCAACCACAGCCAACTGTGCTATGCATCCAGCCTTCCCTTCGTCTTCCTTACTGAGAATTAGAAAATAAACCTAAGCAATAAAGCATTAAAAGATGCAGCCTGTGTCACTCAAATATATTACCCCAAAGGGAAAAGAAAATACCAGTATGGGGCATGCATCCACCTATCCCCACCTGCATCACATCCCTGCTTCCATGCTGTTACGGCTGGAATCTGAAACGTCCCCACAGTCTAATGTCTTGAGAGGTTTTTTAAAAAAACAAACCCACGCCTGGGGGGAATGGTTTAGTTGACAAAGTCCTTGCCATGTAAACATGAGGACCTGACTCCAACCTCCAGAGTCCACATTTAAAAAAAAAAAAAAGATTTGGTATGGTGGTACATACTTGTCATCCCAGTGTTGGGGAGGCTGAGACAGGCCGATCCCTGGAGTTCACTGGCTATTCAAACTATCTACTTGGTGAGTTCTACCTGGTAAGAAACCATGTTTAAAAAGCAAAACAAAATAAGAGCTGGGAAGATGCTCACTTGCAGTACAAGCATGAGTGTAATCCATGTAAATGCCTGCTGGGCATGGCAGCCCACCAGTAATTCCAGGCTTGGATGGCAAAGACAGAGAATCCCCAGAGGAAGCAGGTTAAGTGAGACGAGCTGTATCGGTAAGCTCTGGGTTTGATTGAGGGATCCTTCCTCAGTGAATCAGATGGAAGAGTGATAGAAGACGACTCCTGACATCAATATCAGGTCTCCACATAGATGCACACACATGAGCACCCCCACACACAAACTCACACATCCAAATAATGTACACACACACACACACACACACACACGTATAAATAAAGGGACTAGAGAGATGGCTCAGTAGATAACAGCTCTGGCTGCTCTTACAGAAGAGCCAGGTTCAATCCCCAGCACCCCCATGTGAATTGTGAACTGTCTATAGCTGTAGTTCTAGGGTATCTGACACCCTCTCAGGTCTTCATGAGTACCAGGCACACATGCAGTGCACAGACATCCATGCAGACCAAACACAAAATAAAACTTTACTACTCACAAAAATAAAACTTTAAAATGAAATAAGAAATAAAACAAGACAGCACCCTAGAAATAATAGCTGAGGTGGTTGTTCTCTGGTCTCTACTTGCACACACACGCGCGTGCACACACGTACATGCACAAAAGGAGCACAAAGATGCAACTTATCCTGCCTCTGTGAGATTGCACAGCACATAGAAAGAAGTGTGAAGGACCTGAACAAGGGAGATGAGATAAAAGGGCAGAGTGGGAGGGACATGCCGGGGAGGGAGGGGGAGACACGTCTGTTTCTTTATGCTGAACAGCTTGGGCTGTGTCAGGCCGCATGAATCACACTGGCAATTTGCAGAAGAAAATAAAGTTTTGTTACGATATACATTCCTGCCTCCTGAGGAGACTGTTCAGGGATTCGTGGACCACACAGCCTTATTTTTGCAATGGCCCTGTAAATCCACTGTTGAGGGATGCAGAAGGGATATGAAGGGCCATTGATAGGTTCATGAGCTGCCAGCAGAAGTCATCTCTGGGTGGCGATCCAAGGAATGAGGGTGTACCAGCAGGTCTCCCAGGACCTGCATGCTCAGCCTGGGAGTCTGGCAGCTGCTTCATCTCAGCTCATTACTCTCCATACTGAGAGAACATGTAGCTCATGCCTAGCTACTCTGAACACTTACTTCTTTGGTCTTGTTTGACTTTATTTTTAATTTTATATTAATTTTGACACAGGGTCTCATGTCACTCAGGCTGGCCAAAGTTGACCTTGAACATCCACTCTTCCTGCCTCTACCTCTCAAGTGCTGTGATTCGAGGTGTGCACCGCCACACCCATTTTATGTAGTGCTGGGAATGGAACCCGGGGCTTTGTGTGTGATGAACAAGCACTCTACCAACTGAGCCACTTCCCCGGTGCTCAGTGATCTGTTATTTTAACAGTCCTCAGTCCTTTCAGGCAAGAAGGAAAGATAGAGCACTCTCTGTATTGACAGTCATCTCTACCCATGAGCTGTGGAGTCTGGTGGTGCTCAAGGATGGAGTTCGTGATGGTTAATTTGGGGTGTCGACTTGATCGGATTTGGAATCAACTAAGGGACATTCTGCTGGGCAGATTCTTCCCCAGAGTGGGCTTCACCTTCCACAGCAGCCCAGATAGGGAGAACTCTCATGGAAAAGTGTCATTGCTTGCCCTCGCTCACTCCTTGATAGTGAGTGCATCTATGCCGTGCTACTGTTGTAGCAGCCATCTTTCACTGACACCAGCTCCTTCAGCCTTCTAACGTGGCTCTCTAGGACTCTCCCAGGCTTTCACCACTCAGACAACTGGGGCATGGGGTCACACAGTCTGAGCAGTTACCATTCGCTAGGTAGGGAGTCCCAAACAGTCTAAGAGAGGAGAAAGCCAACAGAGAGCAAGCAAGCCAAGATCCATATATTTTTACTCTCACTGCTCTTGACTGTGAACGTGATGCCTGAAGTCTCTATGGCAATGGACTTGGAAAAGTTCCGCAAAGTCACTTGGAAGGGTAAACCAAATAACCCTTTCCTCCCCTAAGTTTGCTTTTGGTCAGGGTGTTTTATCTCAGCAACAGAAAGGAAACTAGAGTTGATGCTAGATCTAAGACACTTGCATCGAGGACAGAAAACACACCACACAAATAGCCAACACCTCAGAATCCATCATGGAGTGTGTTAGGTGCCCTCCGTACCAACACAGTCTCAGATCTGTTCTCCAAAACAATGCATCTCCTTTGCATAGCTAGTCAGTAACTGATGAACAGTCTTTTATGTAAACGGAGTTGGTTGGCAGGGAAGGGATCTGCATTAGTTATTTTTCTGTTGCTCTGGTAAAACATGACCATGACAACTTATAGAAGAGTTTACTTTAGGCTTATGGTTCCAGAGGGTTAGAGTCCATGATGGCACATTCAGAGGTAGCAGGCAGAAGGTAGTTGGGGCAGCAAGTTGAGAGAGCTCATATCTGGAACCACAAAACAGTAAGCAGAGAGAGCTGGAAATAGCATGATGGCACAAGCCTTTGAACCCTCAAAGCCTACCCACCCCCCCAGTGACATACTGCTTCCAGGAAGGCCACACCCCTAAGCCTCCCCAAAGAGCCACCCACTGGAGAGCACATATTCAAATGTTAGAGACTTATGAGGGCATCTCATTCAAATCATCACAGAGTCTGAAGTCAGGGTCAATTTTAATCAATGCCCAAGACCTAAAGGAGGGTCCAGAGAAATTAAAAACTAGATTTACCTTCTTCAAAAAAAGGAGGAGTTGCTGGGTGAAACAGACTATCAATGAGCCTGTTCCCATAGGGAAAGGAAACTAAAGAAAAAAATAAAGGGCACAGAAAGAATCTAAGAGACAGAGGATGTGGAAGAATGTAATAAAATGCCGTCTTCTAGATGGAACATGAATTCAAGGCAGCTGTGGTTCCCTGCACAAGATCAAGGTGGGAAACATGCCAGCATGGACTGGGGAGGAGCTCACAAGGTCCCAGCCCTCCCTGAGGATCTACAGGCAATCTGCTGAAGGGAGAGACACTTTCTTTGGTGGTGTAGACACTGGTAGGTTTCTTACGCTCCTATGACAACCCCGCCCCCCATGGACATGGAGCAGGAAAAAGCAAAACAAACAAACAAACGAAAACAAGGCATAAACATAGGAGATGGATTTTCTGGGGAGAAGGGGATCAGTGGGATGGGAAGTGAAATGAGAAAAGATAATGGGGTGAATCGATAGAGGGCATTATACATGTGTACGGAATTATGAAACAACAGCAGCAATGAAGAACTTCATGACTGAGGCTCCTCAAGCAGTACATGCCCCTTGCCGCTGCCCATCCTGTCTGTGATCCTGGGATGTGACCACCAACTCTGGGTAACCATGACCATCTCCTCCCCTCTTCCCAACCAAGACACCCGACTTGGTTCATCTGACACCAAAATTTGCCCACACAGAGTTACTTCACTGCCGGTGACCTAGAGACGAAATCTCCTTGGAGAGGCCACCGGAGAGAACCAGAGGAGCAATGGAAGGAAACAGAGCTGTCTAATGAATTTTGGGTTTCTTGTTGCAAGATATAAGAAGTTCTAGAGACAAATGCGGTCTTGATTCAAAACATGAGGGTGTGCACTTAGGCACAGGTTGGTAATTTAACCAGAAAGAAAAAAAAAAAACTCATTCAAGGTGGCTATGGTGGCACACATCTGCAATCCCAGTACTTTGGAGGCAGAGGCAGGAGGATTGCTGCAAGTTCAAAGCTAGTCTGGGCTACATGGTAAATTCAAGTTCATCCAGGGCTGCATAATGAGACTCCATCTTAAAAAGCAAAAAAGGGGAAAGAAACGGGGTGGGGAGAGTCCATCTCTCTCCTTCTCCTTCTTTGTCTTTCTATTTCTCTGTCTCCTATCTCTTCTTTCTTCCTCCCTCCTTCCCTTCCTCCCTCCTTCCCTCATCTTTCTATCTCCCTGTCTCTCAATCTTTCTCCCTCCCTCCTCCTTAATTCTCTCCATCTCTGATCTCCTGGTCTCTCCTTCCCTCTCTCTGTATCTGTCTCTCCATTGCTCATCTCTCTCCACCTTCCTCCCCGTTTCCCCCATTTCTCTAGTCCCTTCTCCCCCCCCATGTCTTTCTCTACATCTCTCATCTTTCTATGTCCCTCTGTCTTTTTCTCCATCTCAGTCTTTCAATTTCCCACCTCTTTCTTACCATCTGTCTCTCGGTTTATCTTATTTCTCTCTTTCTTTCCGTCACCATTTCTCTATCTTTCTCATCTCTCTCTACTTCTTTCTCCTCTTTCTCTCTCTCTCTCTCTCACATACACTACATTTCCTCTCTATGTGTCACATACTCATACTCTATTCTCTCTCTCTCTCTCTCTCTCTCTACACACACACACACACACACACACACACTTGCTCACCTTCCTCTGAAAAGCCATGACTAACACACTGCTCTTTACTTTGGGAGAAAGATTTGCAACTGATTGGCATGCCCTACCTCATAAAACATCGTCACTGTAACCCCTCCTTCCTGTCAGAGCCTTGGAGCCTCTGACCCACCCTGAGGAATACTCAGAACTACCTTATTAGGAACACTGGAGCTGTAGTGCAATTATCTCCAAATTCCCCTGGCCTTCGCCGGCCTCCTCTGCAACGCCAGAAACGCTGTATTCAGCTACTTCCAGCTTCAACCATCACATTCTCTGCCCCTACCAGTTTCCTCTCCTTTCTCCCATGAGACCCCCTCTGACACCTCCAACTCTTGGGCTGCTCTGGTTTTTCCCTCTCTCTGGCAGCCCTTCCCTGGTGTGTTAGTTACCTTTTTCCACTGCTGTGCCAAAAATACCTAACAAAAGCAAGCTCAGGACAAAGGGGGTTTATTTTAATCACACTTTGCTGACATATTCCATCATGATGAAGAAGGCATGGTAGGAAGAACGAAGGCAGCTGATCAGTTGCATACACAGTCAGAAAGTAGAGAGAGAGAGAGAGAGAGAGAGAGAGAGAGAGAGAGAGAGAGAGAGGATTGCTGGTGCTCAGCTCTCATTCAGGATGGATATTTCCATCTGAAGGAACCTACCTAAAACTTCCCTCACAGCCAGGCTCAGAAGTGGGGAGGCACGGCAGCAGGAGTGTTTTAGTAGCCTAATGATTCATTTTAACTGTCACCTTGATATAACCTTGAAGCACCCGGGAAGAGAGTCTCAATGAGGGCTCGTCCAGAGACGGCTGGCCTATGGGCATGTCTGTGGGGGATTGCCTTAGAATGCCTTACTTGACTTGGCCCACTCAGTGAAGTACTCAGCCCACTGTGGGCAGCATCATTCCCTAGGGTGGGTCCTGAACTGTATAACATTAGGTGTGGTGATATATTGTGTACCCTAATAAAGCTTGCCTGAGGATCAGAGAACAGAGCCAGACACTAGATTAGACATAAAGGTCTGCCCATGGTGGCACACACCCTTAATCCTATCACTCAGGAGGCAGAGATCCATCTGGGTCTCTGAGTTCAAGGCCACACTGGAAACAGAGCCAGGCAGTGGTGGCACACAACTTTAATCCCCAAACTGGGAAGCACACACGCCTTTAATCCCAAGAAGTGACAGCAGGGCGGAGAAAGGTATATAAGACATGAGGAAACAGGGACTAAGGCAGTTCAACTGGGACCCTTTCGGGTGAGGACTCAGAGGCTTTCAGTCTGAGGATTCATAGAAATGGGATCCGCTGAGGAGTTGGCGAGGAGAGGTTGGCTGTGGCTTGCTCTGCTTCTCTGATCTTTCGGCTTTCACCCCAATATCTGGCTCTGGGTTTTTTATTATAAGACCATTTAAGATTTGAGCAACAATAGGGAGTGAGCTGAGTAGTAGGTATACATGAATTCATTTCTCTGTGTTCTTGACTGTGGATATGATGTGACTAGGTGCTTCAGATTCACGCCTTGGCTTTCCCACGTTTGATGGGCAGTGCCCTGGAATTGGGAGCTAAAATGAGCTCCTTCTGCCTTAAGTTTTTTTTCTTTGTTTTTGTTTTTTTGTTTTCCAAGTTTCTTTTTATCACAGGAACAGAAATGAAACTAGACTGAAGGCTCTGACTTAATACATGGCTTTGTCCCTTGACAGGTTCATGACACAGTGGCTTTATGGGGAGGTGGTAAAAGGTGAGAAGTGGAGCTTAGAGGAATTCAGCTGCTCCTGGGTCTTTTTCTCTGTGCCCCTTATGGGCTGTAAGTTTTTCCTAGTACCACCTCAGATGATTGGGGTTGGTGTCCAGGATAAAGCCTATAGTGGCTTTCTGTCTAAGAGCTAAAGTTGTGATTTCATCATGCTCTCTCTGCTTGGCAGTTTGTTCCTGGACCTCCAGAGGGAGCTAGATTTTATCTCCACCCCCTCCAGAGTTCTCTCTTTCTGCTTCCTGCCTCCTGGGATGTGAGCTGCTTTGCTCCACCCCGCCTGCAAGCTCTAGTTGATGGACTGATAAAGCCAGGAGCCAACATAGATCCTTCTTCCTCTCTTAGGTTCTTTCTGCTTGGTGTTGGTTACAGTATGAAGACGGAACCA
Source organism: Peromyscus nudipes (assembly GCA_902168325.1). Lineage (NCBI taxonomy): Eukaryota > Metazoa > Chordata > Mammalia > Rodentia > Cricetidae > Peromyscus > Peromyscus nudipes. Next base: position 23,927 of record CABHPH010152101.1, on the reverse strand, counting down.
AACACAGCACCTAGGCTGAGCCCCAACTCTTCTCTCCAACCCCATCTCTCCTCCCTGCCCAGTCCCCGTAAATATGCATATATCCTATACCTGGAAATGCTACCCTTCCATGCACACAAACTTTTCTGTTTGCCTAAAATTCCCTATCACTTATCCACCTACTCCTCTACCCTTAAGCCCTGGCTCCTAGCAGTGTTCCTAGACCTCCACCCTGATGCCCAATGCCTGTCCTTTGCTGTTTTCTAGCCCTTCCCACAGTCCTGTTCTCTCCCTCTCCACGGCAACCACCAATCGTCTTCCTTTTCGCTTTCCCAGAACTTCATTCGAAACTCAGTAGAGAAACTCCCCGCCCCAACTTCCCACCCCGCCCCTTCCTGTATTTACCCCATCTGCTATACACTCAATCAAAGGTATCACTTCTTTCCCACCACAGTTACGATGCGGATGACAGCTCTTCCACGCTTAAAAGACATCTCCAGCACAAGCGCGCTCCTGTCTCTCTTGATTTACTAATCAGGGCTCAAATGCTCCGCGCTGCCTGGGTCAAGTACATCCCGCAGCCTGGCGCTCCAGTTCCGCTGATCCCTCCTCATCAAGCCTTTCCTGTATCTTAGGAGAATAGTGCCATTTTTAGCAACAGCAGCCCTTGCAAAACGAGATGTGGGGTGGAATAACACAGATCCACACGGTTCCTCTCTTGATGCTCTCATTGGGGCGGGGGAGGGGGTGCACACTTTGCTGGGTGGTTTAATTTCCTCTTGAGCTCCATGGTTCCTATCAGAAGAGCCACATACCTCATTAGCTAGGCCTCCTGACAAACTGCCTCCTCCGATATTAGAGCTCCCTGGGTCTGCCCTATCCATCTTGGTGATGCCCTTCTCGGCAATGGAGATTCAGCCCACTCCATCATACGAGTGTGCTTATCTTCGGGTTCAGGGACCCCCAGAGAAACTCCAGAAATTAAATGCTCGAGGTTGTGGGATATGCATTTCGTCTCACTATCCTGGGGAGGGAATCTGTACCTTTAGTTAGCTCAACACAGGAGCATGCTGGGAAGGGTTGAAGCAGGGCCACCTGGTCAAAAGAACATCTCTGTTGGTGTGCAATACCATGTCAAGGTCACACAAAGCCCTGTATCTTCCCTGCCAGCCAGGTTCCTACAAACATTTATGTTGGAGTGTTCCCCCAAGGTATTTTTATTATTGGATGGCTCACTTCCTGGCTCCATGGCTACCTAGAAAGTGTTTTTCTCCGAGTCATAAAGAGCTGCTTTTTCCAAAGACAGGACAACCACCTTTAGCCAAAAAATCCAGGAGGCCCCACTCTCCTTAGCCATATTAAGGTAGAGTGGGAGGTCCTGGTACAGGCAAGAACCTTCCACCCCTCAATGGGCAGAATGACTTCCTTCTTTCTTTCCTTCCTTCCTTCCTTTGTTCCTTCGTTCCTTTCTTCCCTCCCTCCTTCCCTTCCTCCCCACTTCCTTTCTTTTTTAATGAAAGGGTGTGGATTTACCTTTAGCCTGGCTGACCATAGTTAACTCTCTTATACTTAAATTCTTTGTCTGAAAGAGAATGGAGGACACACAGAGACATGCAGGGGGTGCAGGGGATACCCTCCAGACCCCCAGTTTAGTAGACGATTCCACCCAGGTCTGATCCAGCTGGTTTTATTGTATCACAGCAAAAAAAGAAAGAAAAGCAAACCCCTAGAGTTTTATTAAGCAGTGGCCCAGGAATAGAATCTGTAAAAATAATTAAGAGTAAATTGATGCAGACAGTTTTAGGTCAGAGCTAAGAAAACCTCCACACACTCATGGCAAGAGTGACGCCCCCAACATTCCTGGGAGGCAGCTAACCTGGTACCTTTTGAAGCCCAGGGAAAGGAGAGGGGTTGGCCCTGCCATTGCAGGAGGGCTGGAGGGACATTAAGAAATGATGCAATCTGGGGAAAGTAAATAGCCTTATTTAAGGCCCAGCCAACCTCACACGTGGCCAGCGGGGTTCTTCCCAGAAACTGAAGGCCATACCATGAAACACTCTCTTCTCAGCGAAAGAAAATCTACCCCTTTTCTGTCACTTCCAAGCATTCCAAACTGCTCTAAAGGTCTTGTTGTTTTATTGTTTGATTTGCTTTTAGTTTTATTTGTTTAGCAAACCCGGGGTCCCACCCCCATCCCTGCAGAAAGCAGGCATGACGGCGCACACCCGCAGTCAGCGCTGTGGAGGCAGAGGCGGGAGGGTCGGAGTTCAAGGTCATCTTCATTCACATTGTGGGTTCTGAGAGATAAGACAGAGCCAAGAGGTAAGAAACAGATGGGTCTCAGAGACTCTCCAACAAGGACTGACCACAAACCAAAGGAGAGAATTCATCAGTCAATCGTGCTGGGACTCTGGGCTCTATCCGGTACAATCACGAGCATCTACCCTCTGAACACACTCCAAGATTAATTTTCCATTTAAAAAGCTAAGTTTAGAATTCCAAATATAAGAGAAAATAGGAGTATCTACAGATTCTGGATGTCAAAGAATTTCCAAGTGGAAACATAGTAGGTTAATAATAACACAGATTCACGCTGCTCAAAGGAAAATGAAGGTACAGCAAACTGCAAATGAAAAATAATTTTCAGCAGTAGCTGAAGAGAAAACTACCTTACATCATTTCATAACGAAAAGTCAAGAAGTATAATTAAGGCCGGAGAAATGGCTCAGTGGTTAACAGCACCTGATGCTCTTGCAAAAAAAAAAAAAAAAAAAAAAAAAAAAAGGAAGTAAAGTTTTCAGCATCCACATCAAGCAGCTCACAAACACCTGTGACTTCAGGTCCAGGGCTCCGATGCTGCCTTCTGCCTCTGTGGGCAATGTACTCACATGCACACACATACATGCATCCATGCACATGCATGCATACACACATACATGCACACACATGTACACACACAAATCTTTTTAAAAAGAGTAATTAGCTAAATAGATTAAAACAAAGCATGCAAATGAGGAAGCAGAAGATACAAATAACTAAAAAACACAGTAATAGGTCGAACCTCTACGGTCATAAGATGTCCACTGTAAAACAAATATTATTTTGTCTCCAAGTGGAGATTATAAGTCATTTGCATCATTTCTTTATGGTTTTCTGGCCTCTGTCTCTCTGTGTGTGTGTATATGTGTGCATGCGCACTCATGTATGTGTATGTGGTGTGTACATGTGTGTATGGAGATGCATACTCATAGAAGCCAGAGGAAAATGCTAGGTGTCCTACTCTATCATTGTCCACCTTCTTGAGGCATGGTCTCTCATTGAACCTGGAGCTGGGCTAGGGGCCAGTGCCCCAGAAATCCTGTCTTCTCCCCACCATCCCCCACCACCACTTACACATTAGAGTTAAAAGTGTGTGTGCTCATATCCAACATTGTAGATGGATGCAGGGAATCTGAACTCAGCTCCTCATGCTTATACAGCAAATGCATTTTACCAACTGAGCCACATCCTAGGCCCCTGTCCTTAATTTGTGATAATGATCAATAGATCACAGCAAAAAATGACCTGGGACAGATGAGTTTATGTATGATAAAAATGCATTGCGCAATTACAGGGAACTGAGATGCTTGACTGACAGCCTAGATGCTCACAGGGCATGACACTAAATGTCACGAAGAGACATGCCCTGTCACCACTACCTATCACCCTCTGGGGCCACAGCTAGACATAGAAATCTGAGCAAACACCAATATCACAGGCAATCCATGTTTGTCAACGGAATCTCAGGAGAGGGTCTAGAGAGATGGCTCAGTCCTTTTGCAGAGGACCTGAGTTAGGGTCCCAGCATCCAAGGCGAGCAAGTTACAGCCACCTTTAACTCCAGTTCTAGAGGATCTGATAGCCTCTTCTGGACACACACACACACACACACACACACACACAGAGTTAACTTCTGCTTCTTTTTCTCTGTCTACAAGAGTTCTTCCTCCCCCAGATGCATTCACATTACAATCTTTCTTCTGTTTAACCATCCAAGACTCAGTGTCTTCCTTCATAAAACGCCACCGGTTACACCTCAGACAGACTTGGAGTTTGCCATGCCGACTCAACTCTTCCTGTCTTGGCTGGAAAGTGAGGTAGAGAAACTGTAATAGACTCACAAAGCAGGATTCCTGGCGGCAAGACTAAATGTCACCATGCACGTTTTCTGCCCTAAAAATTCCCCTCTTTTAAAAACTCTTTAGATTAAGTAGTTATGTGTGTACACGTGCGTGTGCATGAGTGTATGTGGAGTCAAAGGATGGCTTCAAGTGCCGTTCTCTCGGGTGCTGACCACTTTTTCTAACATTTAAAGGCTCAGTCTCTCACTAGACTGCAGCTAGCCAAGTAGGCTCATTTGGCGATCCAGGAAACTGCCGAGATCCTCCTGTCTCCACCACCCCAGCACTGGGTTTACAAGCATGCACCACCACATCTGGCTTTTTCTCGAATGGGCTCCAGGGATGGAACACAGGTCCTCATGCTTGTAAGCCAAGCATTCTCTCAACTGAGCTTCATCCTGGCCTGAGAATGGATCTTAAATTTCTTCTAAAGGCCCAGAGGTCGATCATCAGACAAGAGAACATGGCCAAGGCTGTTCACCTCAAGCCAACCAAGAAACAGAAAGTGAGTCAGGAACCACTGCTAGGCTAATAGGTTAAACCACCAAACCACCTCTAGTGGCCTATATCCATCAGGCAAGCACCATTTCCTGAATTTTCCAGACTCTCTTAAAATGGCACCATACCAAACTGCAGAGCAAATACTCAAAACACAAGCCTGTGAGACTTGTATTTTCTAATTCAAACCATTGCATGAGGCCCATCAATCAAAAAATGGAAAGCTCTAAGACTTTTAAGCTAAAATAAAACCTTTTCTCTTTATAAGTCAATTTGCCTTGGGTATTTGGTTACAGTGATGGAAAACTGATGAATACACTTTTCTGGTGGTCTGTGCCTGCAGTGGGTTGCAGAACATTTAGTTTGGGGATGTCAAAGATTTAATGAGGGACCTATAATTGTAGAAAAACTAAATCCCCTCCAGGGTACCTGTTATGCCTGGTTGAAGATGCCACATCAGATCATTTGGGGAAGAATCGCCTCTTCCCAGGGATGGTGACTTTATTTAATTTCAAATTGTTTTCATCCCACTGGCTTTGCCAATGGAAAAAAATCTCAGGAAACTGCACAGGGCAGCTATGCCTCAATTCTGATCACAGATGGAAGATGACTCCCTGTTCCTTCATTTTGAACAGACCAAAGGATAAGCATGTTTGTATCATCCACAAACATGAGCGTCACCATGACATTTGAAAAGCTAAGCATCTGTCGTGAACCTACAAGATGTTGAAGATACAGAATTAACAACAACAACAACAAAACCCTCTGTGTATAGCTGGGCGTACATGAGTGCCTCAGCACCCTGGATATCAATCAGTCTTTGCCTTCCACCTTCTTTGAGACAATGTCTCTCTTTAAAACAAAAAAAAAAGATTTATTTTTCTATTTACATACATATGTGTGTATGCATGTGGGGTCTAGGCATGTGGGTGTCCCCAGAGGACAGAAGAGGATCTTTGATCACCTGGTGCTTGGGTTTCAGGTGGTTGTGTACTTGCTGTATGTGGATGCGGGTAACCAAACACAGGTCCTCTGCAATAGCGTCAATCACTCTTGAATACTGTGCCATCTCTTCAGGTCGGTGTCTGTTGCTCATTGTCACATATGGAGGGTCAGCTGGACACAAGTTTTGGGGGATTCTCCTGCCTCTATCTCCCATCTCAGATAGGAGATCTGGGATCACAGAAAATGCACCGACATGTCCAATTTTTTGTGGGTTCTGGGGATTTGAACTCAGGTCCCCACCCTTGTGCAGCAAGTCCTTTGCTCACTGAGCCATCTCCCTGGCCTTAGGACTTCTTTTTTTTTTCTTTACTGTCTACTCCCGGAAAAGCTTACAGTTCCCTAAGAGAAGAGAAATGTGCAAATCACAATTACGACACCGAAAGATAAATGCCACGCAAGAGGTTTGTTCAAGAAGCTCTGGAAGCCAATTTCTGTTTCAAAGAGATGGATGGGGACCCAGGAAAGTTTGACACAGGAGATAAAATGTGATCTGGACTGTGGAGCACCAGTAGACAACTTCCAGGGGATGGCTTGCAAAAAGAGAAAGGGGGGAGGTTGTCTCCACAGACGATGAGAACAGCATTGTGCAAAAACGAGGCAGAAAATACACAGAATCTCAACCAGAAATGGGTGTTCCAGAGACTTACTGGTACAAGGAAAGGAAATAGCAATTCAGGCAGGCTAGATGGCTCAGTGGGTAAAGGCACTTGCCACCAAGTCTGATAGCTTGAGTTCAATCCCTGGTACCCACAATGTTGGAGGAGGAACAGATTCCCGTAAGTTGTCAGCTGACCTCCACATGTGCTCTATGACACATGCAGGCCTGCAAATATACACAAAACACACACACACACACACACACACACAGAAAGAGAGACAGAGACAGAGACAGCCAGTTTCCAATGCTTGGTCCACAAATGAAGGTCCTATTTTAGGAGGTAGGGTAAGCTTGGGGAGGCAGAACTGAACTCCAAGATGTAGGGTCACACATCCATGCTGACCATTTTCTCTCTACTTCCTGGTCCATAACAGTAGAAATAGTCTCTGACACACACTCCATCTGGTCTTCCCTGCCATGATGGACTGAAACTTTGACCAAAATAACACATTCCTTTCTTACATTGGTTCTGTTGGGTACTGAGGTCACAGCAACGCAAAAGTAACCAATGCACCCAGCATAAGAGTCAACAGTACTTACTTTTGTTGGGAAGAGTAGGATTTACTCTATGGCTTGATAGATAGATAGATAGATAGATAGATAGATAGATAGATAGATAGATAGACAGATGATAGATGGGTAGGTAGGTGGGAAAGCTAGATAGATGATAGATACATAGATAGATGATAGATAGACAGACACATACATACATGGATGGATGGATGGATGGAGGGAGGGGTGGATGAGTGGATGGGTGAGTGGGTGGATGGGTGGATGGATGGATGGATGGGCGGGCAGATGGGTGAATGGATGGATAGATGGATGAATGGATGGATGAATGGTTGGATGGATGGATGGGTCACTGACTAGCCAGCCCAGCTTAATCTGTAAGCCTCAGGTTCACTGAAAAACATAGTCTCAGAAAATAAGATGCAAAGCAGTTGAAGAAGACACTTCATGTTGATCTCTGGCCTTTACATGTGCACACACATGTACCCTGCCTCTCTCAAATCCAGAGACTTTGTGGTCTTGTGGGAGAAGAGCTGGACAGAGCCCCAGTGGAGACACTGGTTAGAAGAAATAAAGCTTCTGAAATGGAGGGTTGCATCAAATACTTCATCTGAGTTACTCAGAATAAGAGAGAATTAAACCACATAACAACACCAAGACCCAAAACGTTAGGAAACAAGGAGGGCAGACCAGAAAATTTGTGTTGAAGCCTGAGTTTGAATCTCTGGTGTGTCACTTCTGAGCCATTGAAAAGTTATTTAACTACAGTGAGGGAAGAGAAACAGAAAGAAATCAGAAAACAGAGGAAAAATCCAAGCTAAAAGGAAGGTGGTAGATCAGAGCATCCCTTGTGACCCAACACTCATTAAAAACAAGCAAACAAACAAAACCATCTAAAGGAGTGACCTGACTTGGTTCCATCAACATTCAAAATGGAAGCCGGCTTTGACTCTACCAGAAAAAAAAAAAAAAAGAAAAGAAAAGAAAAAAAAAACATTTAAAATGACGTCCAGAGACTGGGCAAACGACTCAGTCATAAAGAGATCCTTGTAAGCATGAGGCTATGAGTTCGATCCCCAGAACCTATATAAAAAGCCAGGTGTGGTTGTACCTACAGTCCCAGTAATGTGGAGGTAAAGACAGACAGCTCCCTAAGGCTCACTTGCCACCCAGACTAGCTTAGCTCTGGACCAGGAGGAATGGTTCAGTAGTTGAAGGCACTCACGGCTATTGCAGAAGACTGGAATTTAGTTCCCAAGTGGCTTCCAACTGCCTGTTAACTCCAGTTTTAGGGGATCCAACACCCTCTTCTGACCTCCCTGAGCACCTGCATACACATTTTCATACTCACATACAGACACACAAACATACACATACAAAATAAAAAGCAATTGAGAAAGATACCTGATATAGACTTTTGGCCTCCACTCCTACACATGAATATGTGTGAATATACCAACACATACACATGAAACATGTACACACACACACACACACACACACACACACACACACACACACATTAAATGGCAACCTTAGCTCTACCAGAGAAGTCATTCAATATGGCAGCCATCCTTGGCTACTGGTCTCTTTAATGAAACCAGGAAATATTTGGAAAACATTTCTCTGCTCTAAGGGCAAGGATTTTGACTCATAATCACTACTGTATTTATCTCCTTATGCCTCGGTCAACTTGGGATGCAACCATGCTCCCAAAATATTATCCTGGTTAGCCTTAACTAACTGTCAACCTTACATAGCCTAGAATCCTCTTAGAGTCTTAATTGAGGGATTACCCAGATCAGATTGGCCTTTGGGAGTATCTGTAAGGGAACTGTCTTGATTATTAATTGATGCTGGAGGGCCCAGCCTACTGTGGGCAGCACCATTCCATAGGCAAGCAGTCCTGGGCTGTATAAGGAAGTTAGCTGAGTCTGAGAGCCAGGCAGCAAGCAGAGTTCCTCTCATGGCTTCTGCTTTGTTCTGCTCCATTGAGTGACTGCTCTGACTTCCCTCAGTGATAGACTGTGACCTGGAAGTGTACACAGAATAACCATTTCCCCCAAGCTGCTTTTGGTTAATGTGTTTTATTACAGCAACAGGAAGATAATTATGATAGACGTGGAAGGAAGAAAATTGGAAAGAAACTAGTTCAGGACCCTACCTCCAGAGTTGGGAAAGAGTCTACACGTGGTCACCACTCATTCAATGACAATCGTGGTGCAGTCTTCAAGACCTAAGTTGTCCTTTGAATGGCCACAAATTGGCCATATGCGTGTTAGTGGGAAAAAGCTACGTGGAGTACTTCCTGTATAAATATACATAAATAGATGTTTTCCTGAGATGCCTTTGCCAAGAAAATGGTAGTAGATTCACCTCCTTGCCATAAAAGGAATCAAGAGTCTTCCTGGGTCCTGTAGCCATGCCTGGGTCTGTCCTGCTTCCTCCAGCCTGCGCACAAGCTCCAAGGGAGTGAAATGGGAGCAGTGAATTTCTTTGTTAATCTTGATATTTGCAGGAAGCAAATGAACCACAGAGCTTTGCAAATCATCAGCTTTAATCTTTAGAATTACTTAGGCTGCCGTTGAGGAGAGCTCTGTGTGCTGGGGAGATGTGTACGCAGCGGGCACAAACATTCTAATTGCTGTTAAGTACAATTGCTGTAATGTGGTTGGGGCGGGGATGGAGTCATCAAATCGCTTGAGCACGAACACACGTGCTCACGGGCATAATGTAAGTTTGTACACTGAAGCACTCACCCGGAAGTGTGTGAACACAAAGACAAAAACAATCTTCTGCCTGAGAAAAGAGTGTGTGTGTGTGAGTGTGTGTGTGTGTGTACGCGCACTCTAGCACCATTGCAGAGGCCAGAGGAGAATGTCAGGTCATCTGCTCTATCACTTTCCACTTTATGCCCTTGAGACAGGGCCTCTCACTGAACCTGGAGCCAGGCTGGCAGCCAGCAGTCCCCGATATCATCATCATCTTTTTCTTTTTCTTCTTCTTCTTCTTCTTTTTTTTTTTAGAATGTAGGTTCTCAGATTCAAACTCTGGTCCTCGAGCTTGACCAACAAGCACTCCTGCTCACAGAGCAATCTGCCCTGCCCCTTCAGTCTGATTCTTGAAGGCATGAACGGCACTTGCTACCAGCCATAGTCCGAGCTCATAAACAAATGCCCACATTATACTCCCTACCCTCCATTCATTCTCTCTCTCCTTTCTCTTTCTTTTCTTTTCCCTTCTCTCTCCCTCTCCTCCCTTTCTCTTTTTCTTTCTTCCTCTCTCTCTCTCCTCTCCTTCCTTCTTTTCTCTCTGTCTCTGTCTCTGGAGGGAAGTTCAGTGGGAGCTTGGCCTTATAGTGATTTCATTCCACTGAGAGGTACAGCCAGGTCCACAAGCTTCTGCAAATAGGCTGGAAGCCCCTGCGCTTGGGTAGCCTGTCTTCCTCTCCTTTTCCTCAGTCTCTTAGTGTGTCTACTGCACAGCAGCTTTACTGAAGAATGCTTCTTAAAATTGGGGAGAGGGGGGCAGTGAGCACAAAAGATCAGAGAAGACAAAGAAGGGAGGGTCCAGTCCAGACTGTCAGTTTAAAAAAGTAGTGCCAAAGGTCCCCAATGGCTGGCTCCCCAACGGGTCCCTGTGGATCAAGTGCACAGCCTCCCAAATCTCAACTAGAATTCAAGACTCATGTGCTGTGGTAGAGGTGTGTGTGTGTGTGTGTGTGTGTGTGTGTGTGTGTGTGTGTGTGAGAGAGAGAGAGAGAGAGAGAGAGAGAGAGAGAGAGAGAGAGAGAGAGAAAGAGAGAGAGATTGTGTATGCATGCATGCATTTGTGTGTACATGCATGGGTGTGTGTGTGTGTATGTGTGTGTGTGCATGCTCCTGTATGTGTGGGGGTACATAAGTATCATTGGATCCTCACTTTCCACCTGGCTTCAGACAAGGTCTCTTATTGTTTGTTCACCATTATAAATGCCAGGCTAGCTGGCCACAAGCTTTCAGGGACTGTCCTGTCTCTGCCTCCTGATGCGAGTGCTGGGTCTTCTGCCCATGTGTATACACGCCATGGTGGACATGAGGAAGGCCAGAAGAAGACACCTTTTGGGAGTTGACTCTCATCCTCCTTCATTTGAAGGCATGATCTCTCTTGGTTTTGCTGCTGTGTTATGTGCTACCCCAGACTGCCTAGCCTGAAAGTTTCCATGGAATTCTTCTGGTTCTGCCCCCTCCCCCACCTCACTGTAGGAGGGCTGGGATTACACATATGCACCATCATATCCAGCTTTTTGTTGGCTTTGGAGACCAAAATCTGCCCGTGATGCCTTCATGTCAAGTGCCTCACCCACTACATGGCCCTTAATTTATTTATTTTTTGAGGCAGGGTCTCATGTAGCCGAGGCTGGCCTAAAACTTACCCTCCTGCCTCAAACTTCTGACTATTTGGCAATCTAGGCTTATGCATTTAATTTTTTTATTTTTCCATTTTTTTGGGGTGTGTGTGTGAGTGTGTGTGTGTGAGTGTGTGTGTGTGTGATGCATGTGTGTACACATATTTTTGCAGGTGTGTGGCATGTACATGTATGTGGAGGTTCAACGTTGATATCAAGAATCAACCTTCACTACTCTTCCACCTTATTCATTGAGATGGGGTCTATCAATCAAATCCAGAGCCCACCAATACGGCTAGTCTTGCTAGCCAGTTCGTTCGCAGGATCCCCTGAGCCCCTATTCAAAGGCTGGAATCACAAGCAGCTGACACACTCACCCAGCATTGATAAGTATTCTAGAAATCTGAACTCTGGTTCCAATGCCTGCTCAGCAAGCGAGCACTTTTAAGGACGGAGCCATCTCCCCTGCCCTGCATTTTAATCTTAAATGCATTTGCAACGTCTGATGTATTCAGCTTACAGTAGCTCATTGAAATGTGACCCCATAAGTCAAGAAGCACTTGGACACGGCTAAAACCACAACTGATCTTTCAGTTAAGTGTGAATAATTCACTTGGCTTCAGGACATAAGAACTTTAAAACAAAACAAAAAAAACCCTGACAAATTGGAGCTAAACAAATAATTCCCCCACAATGAAGAGAAACATTGTGGCTACCTGACTGTTGTCATTAATGAATGACACTAGCTCAATTGTCACAGGGCCAAAAGCCAAAGGATGGAAGCGGTAAACTGTATTGAGTGAAATTGTCGTTTCTGGACAAGTATCAGCAATTTCATACAACGTGGCCGAATACAATAGAAACCACCCGCTGCTGACATCCACCTCCTGAACTCAATCCGACATCGCAGCTGTAATAGCAAGATGTCATGTGATCTCCACTATTTGAATTGAACTGGTCCAGTCGGGCATGGTGGCACATGCCTGCTGTCCCATCACTTGGGAGGGGGAGGCAAGAGATTCAAGAATCCAAAGTCATCCTGGGCCACTTAGAAAATTTGAGGCTAGTCTGGACTGCAAAGGACGCTGTCTCAATTTTTTTTTTTTAAGAAAAAGGAAAAAGAAGGGAGAGCAGAGTTCGAGGGGTGCAGTTCAGTTGGTAGAGTGCTTGCCTAAGGTGTGTAAGGTTCTGATTCCATCTCCAGCACCACATACACTGGGTCCATGCTTTTGATCCTATCCCTCAGGAGGCGGAAGTAGGAGGATCAGGAGTTCAAGGTTGTCCTTGGGAGTTGGATCCCCAGAACTCACATTAAAAAACCATATGATGCTTGTAATCCCAGTTTTGGGGAGGTGGAGCCAGATGCATATCCAAGGCTCACTGGCCAGCTAGGTGAGCCTACTTGGATTATTCCAGGACAGTGGGAGATGCTGTTTCAAGAAAAAAAAAAGCTGAACAGCATGCTGAGTAATGACAATGTCATCCAAGCTTGTCCTCTGGCTTCCAGATGCACAGACATAAATGTGCACCTGTATGCACAAGTAATTTTTAAAATGTCACTTCCAACTTCTGAGGGAATGCAAATGCAAGGACTGGAGACATACAGCCATGGGGAGCCACCCTGAACTGTGTGCCATTACAGGCACTGAAGGGCTTCACATATTAAACAGACAGTGTCTCTATGCCTAATAAAAAAGTGTCAGTAATTTCTATCTACCTATCTGTCTGTCTGTCTGTCTGTCTGTCTGTCTCTATCTATCTATCTATCTATCTATCTATCTATCTATCTATCTATCTATCTATCTATCTATCTATCTATCTGTCATCTATCTATATATCTGTCTATCTATTACACACACACACACACACACACACACACACACACACACACACACGGCGGGGGGGGGGGG
>CABHPH010152101.1:0-10720 GCA_902168325.1 Peromyscus nudipes | reverse complement strand
CTTATTGAATGCATATATTAATAAACGACAGAGAATGAAGACATGGCTTAGTGGTTAAGACTAATTGCTGCTCTTCCAGAGGACCTAAGTTCAGCTCTCAGCACCCATACTAAGCAGCTCACAATCACCTGTAACTTCAGCTCCAGATGATCTGATACCCTTTCTGGTCTCCACAGGCACTTGAGTACATGTGGCATAAACAAACACAGATAAATTCACATAGTTAAAATTACTTCGGTAGTAACCAACAACTCTGTAATTGGATTTGAGACTCCTTCAACACAAGGGAAACCTAGCCAACTATGCAGGGCTACTTTACTACATTCTAAATATTTGTCCTTACACACACAGATAAGTATAGTCCTCACTCCTCATCAACACATACACACATACACACACACACACACACACACACACACCCCTCTTTGCAACAGACAGAGACCATTATAGATGGCCACAACCGATCAAAATGCAGAGTAGTGGAGCCCAGTCCTAATGGACACATCTCCAAAACAGCTCCCATACCCAAGCCTCAGGGAACATTGTAGAAGAGGGTGTAGAAAGATTACAAGAGCCAGAGGAATGAAGAGCTGGCTGTAAGACAGTGCCTCCTAGCAATGTCAGAAGCTACACCCATAAAGTCTCACCAACGTGATGGGCTAAATGTGAGCTGAACAAGGACAAGAACCATAGACATGCTGATGTGGACCAGAGAAAGACCACAAGACCTCAACCCTACACAAAGAACCTCAGGCAACTAAGGAATGCTAAGAGTGGGAAGCAGTCTTCCCCAGGAAGAGCATGACAGTTGGATATCCGATAACAAATGGTCAGCCATGCAAACACATACAAGTAACATTATACAGACTGAGCAGGTTGTATTTATGTATTTATGAATATATATGTATATATACATATATCTACTAATTAATGAAACAAGAGGCCATGAATTGAAAGAGCAAGGAAGGGTATATGGGAGAATATGCAGGCAGAAAAGGGAAGGGGGGAGATTATACAATTATAACATAATCGCAAAAAATGAAAAATAATTTAAAAAATCAATCATATTAATAAATGGCATATTCAGGTCAAAAAATATGATAGTAGTTTCCCAAAGTATCTACACTTTCTGGTTGTTCAGTAGTGATGTTCTTGTACACATGCTGAATAACCCTATTCTCAAACTAGAATTGGGGTGTTTAACCAGTAACACCTCTACAAAGATTCCCAAATCCATCAAACTCCTAGATCTGAAGCATTCTGATCTCAAACATTTCTGATAAGAGAAAACCAACCTGTACCTTAATTTTTAATATTACAACGTTTACCGCACATATTAGTGTTGTGATTTGAATGTGGAGTATCCCACACAGGCTCTTATATTTTAACACTTGGCCACCAAGTGGATCAGTGGGGGTGGGCCTTGAGGGTTTGTAGACAGGACCTATGTCCTGTCTGTCTCTGCTGCTTGTTAGGTGGAGATGGAGGAGTCTCAGCCACACACCATGGCAGCCATGACTCCACCTCACCTTCCCCACCATGAAGGACTATGCACTCTTCCAAGCTCTAAGCCCAAGCCAACCTCTCCTCCCTGAAGTAGCATGCTATATTACCTCCTTTTCTCATTGTTCTCCAAAATGCCTGACAGAAGAAATTAAGGAAAAGTAAATGAGGAAGGATCACAGTTCCAGAGTACATAGAGAAGGCATGGTAGCAGGGGTGTGAGGCAGCTGGTCCCATGGCATCCATAGTCAGGAAACAGAGAGATGGAAGCTGGTGCTCAGCTCGCTTTCTCCTTTTTATTCAGTCCAAGATCCCAGCCCATGAGGTGATACGGCCCACATTCAGGGTGGGTCTTCCCTCCTCAGTTAACATAATCTAGAAAGTTCTTAACAGACGTGCTCAGAGGTAAGTCTCTAAGATGATCCTAGATACCGATAAGTTGATCATCAGTATTAGCCATCACAAGTGGCTTCTTAGTCTAAGCAATGAGAGAGGTGGGTGTGGTGGCTTAAAGAGGAATGCCCCCCCATAGGCTCAAATATTTGAATGCTTGGCCTTTAGGAGTGGCACTACTTGAGAGAGATTAGAAGGTGTGGCCTTGTTGGAGTGGGGTGGACTTGTTGGAGGAAGTGTGTCACTGGGGCTGGGCTTTGGGGTTTCAGAAGCCCAAGCTAAGCCAAGCGCCTTTCTTCTCTTTCTGCTGCCTGAGGATCCAGATGTAGAATTCTCAGCTGTAGCTGGAAGTTTTTCTGTGTCCCACCCGGTCCGCAGTCACTCAGACCCAAGAAAATACACAGAGGCTTATATTAATTAAAACTGCTTAGCCATTAGCTCAGGCTAACTATTGACTAGCTCTTACACTTAAACTCAGCCCATTTCTGTTAATCTACAAAGATTAACATACAATCAAATATATGTTGCCACGTGTTCCGTGGCTTTACCTTTGTGCCATTACATGCTGTCCCCTGGATAGCAGACTGGCATCCTGACTCAGCCTTCCTCTTCCCAGAATTCTCCTTGTCTGCTTATCCCACATATACTTCCTGCCTGGTTACTGGCCAATCAGCATTTTATTTATCAACCAATCAGAGCAACACATTCACAGCATACAGAGCAACAATCCCATCACTCAGTTCCTCTCCAGCACCATGTTTGCCTACATGCTGCCATGCTTCCCATATTGCCATCCTGATAATGGACCAAACCTCTGAAACTATAAGCAACCCCTAACTAAATGCTTTCCTTTATAAGTGTTGCCATGTTCATGGTGTCTCTTTACAGCAATAGAACACTAAGACAGTAAGCAATACAACAAATGATTCAAACTTAATGTGCACAGAACTTTAGATGTCCTCAAAATATATGTTTCAGATTTGAAGTCAGTTTGTACACAGTGCAGCCTAGAAGTCTCTCTCTCAACAAGAGTCTCAAAGGACTGGGGTTCATGTGCTCTACTGATGTATGGGAATAGTGTATCAGCATAGGCTTAGACTCGAAGATAGTCCCACTAAGGAAACACTGGGGGTTGGGGAGATGGCAGAGTGGGAAAGGCACAGGCAGCCAAACCTGAAGACTTGAGTTTGATCCCCACATAGTGGAAGGAAAGAATTGACACCTACAAGTTGTCCTCTGACCTCCACATGTGTGTAATGGCATGTGTGTGCCAACTCCTACACACACACACACACACAGAGAGAGAGAGAGAGAGAGAGAGAGAGAGAGAGAGAGAACACAAAGAAATGTTTGTTTAAAGCAATAATGATAAATTGCTGGTCCACAAATTCAACACAGTCTATAGCTATAAAACAAAACAAAACAAAGTACCCACCCCCCAAGGGGAAAAAAAACACTCCAGCACTGTGATGAAATAGAGATTCTTTCAAATCTCACATGTAAGTAGAAAAATAATCACAGGCTACCAGTGACTGTTCATTCCTCCACTCCCTCCTTATCAGCTTTCAGAGAAAGGGCAGCTAGGGAAACCCTGTATGGAACAAAGAAGGAAGCTGGCAAGAAGTCAGGATGGATAAAAAAAAAAATAATCAATAGAAAGTCCAGCTCAGGTGTGACAATGTAAAAAAAAAAAAAATGAGGTCCCCTGGTCTATCAAGTACCTGTTGTAATGATGGCCTGCGAGTGAGCATGATTACAGGCATTGTACTGAGAGTGGACAAGATAACAGGAAAAGCAGCCCTTGGCCACACAGTAGGGATGGAGAAATAAATAAAAAGGGAGCCTGGGTGAATCCTAAATAGTCAGGCAGACCCAGAGCCAGGTGTCAGGACTCCCCTTCCTCCACAAACACACAAATACACCCACTAAAGAAGTCACACTAGGGGATGTGGTCAGCAAGGTTATCTTTGAGTCATGTAAATGACCCAAGTCTACAAAGGCAATAGAGAGGACTAGAGAGACCGCTCAGCTGGTGAAGGCACTTGGCACCAAGACTGATGACTGACCGGAGTTCAATCCCCAGCTGTTCTATGTGCAGATTGGGGCTACATTCATCACAAATCAATCATCCAGGGCTGATTTGAAACTTCTTTGGAGTCAATGGTATAAGTAAGACGGTGCAACTAAAAAACCTCATAAAATACCTGAGAGCTATAGACAGCCCTGTGCTAGTCTTAACTGTCACTTGACACAACCTAGAATCACCTTGGAAGATAGCCTTAATGAGGAATTACCTAAATCTGGTTGGTCTTCTGGCATGTCTGTGGGGAATTGGCTGAATTGTTAATTGTTGTAGGAAGAGCAGCCCATTGTGGGTGGCATCATTCCCTAGGTGAGAGATCCTGATATACTATAAGAGAGGAGAAAGCCAGCTGAGGTGAAGCAAGCTTGGGTTTCATTCCTTCCCTACTTTTGACAAGAGAAAGGTGATGCTTTACCTTAACCTAAATTCCCCACAATAGCTGTAATTGTGAGCTGAAATAAACCATTTCTTCCCTAATTGGGGTATTTTAACACAGCAGCTGAAATGAAGCTCGACCAAGCTATTCTGTTTAACCAGGGGTCAAGCGTACAGCAAAAGTGCTATCCCTGGAAACATATCACATTATATGATCATCACAACATCTACCACTGAAGAACTCCCCAAGGCATAATAACTTCAGTACATCTCCTTGACACAATTTTGCATTTATTTATTCTGCTGAATTACTTACACTCTTGGTAATGAGACGACGCTCGGAACAGTACGGGTTCAGTCACATCGCCTTCTTTCGCTTTCATCTGATTCGCTGCATAAGACTATTTTTATGCAGATGAGGTTAGGATGACATTAAACATTTTCTCCTGATTTTCCAAGAACAAATATGTTCTCTCCATATGCCCTGATCTTTTATTTCCCCTCTGTGTTCATCTTCAAAGCCTTGTTGGCTGATCAGTTTTTTTTTTCTAAATTAACTAAAAGAACATGCCATCTGCAGTGTGAGGTGTCTGCTTCTCCATGTGCAGCACACACATGGTGCTCCCATGAACACATGAATTTAGTCCGTCTCTCCTGCTCTTCCAGAAGCCCAAATTAGTGTCCAGTCCAACACTGATGCAGATCTCCTCTTCTTCATAATACTCCATCGCTTTCTCTCACTTGTCACACTGAGGAATCTTCACTGTACTTGAAGATCACAAATAATGAAGGTCTCTATGCATAAAACAGCTGTCACACTTGCAGACACTGGGATCTATTGATTATTCTCTGAACTGAGAAAGGTATTGACCCAGTTACCTTTAATTGTCATTTTGACACAGCCTACGGTCATCTGAAAGGAACATCTAGATTGAGGAATTGCCTAGATTAGATTGGCCTGTAGCCATGTCTGTGGGATTTTGTCTTGATTACTGACTAATACAGGAGGACCCAGCCCACTGTGGGCAGCATCATTCCCTGGGGAGGTAGTCCTGGGCTGCATTAAAAAAAAAAAAGCTAGCTAAGCCTGAACCTATCAGAGAGCCAGCAAGCAGTGTTCCTCCATGGTTTCTGACTTTCAAATTCGTTCTTTGAGTTCCTGTCAGGACTTCCTTCCATGATGGCCTATGAGCTGAAAGTGTAAGGCAAGTAGATTCCTTCTTTCACTGAGCGGCTTTTGATCATGGTGTTTGCCACAGCACCGGAAAGGAAAGGAGGACATACATGTCTGTGGGAGAGCATTTTGTTTAGGTAAGCATGGGGAGGTAAACACATGAGTACTAGTTTAGGATAAAGTCCCCCGCACACGCACGCTCGTGTACACACACACACACACACACACACACACACAGCATAACACTGCAATGAGAAGTGATATACTAAGAACCTCCCCCTCCCAACTCACCAGTTATGGTTCCATGGCTGGAATCCCCATGAGCAGGAAGCATTAGGATTTCCGAGTATGTAATGAGCTGAGTGAACGCTCTCTCATAGTAACAAATCCATCTTTCGAGTGACTTTTCCTGAGCAGACCTGAACACACCCCTACTGGTACTAGACAGGGCACCACCAATGACAGACCAGATTACCAATTCTACCCAAGTCCGACAATGAGTTGATTGGGGTTATTATGGGAACGTGGATGAGGAGTTATTTACAAAAGCATACATAATCCAAAGGCATCTCTGTCACTGTAAAACCCACTCCAGGATGGGTGGTGACTCACAAAAGCTGCATCCCTGGAGCTCCTTGCAAGTAGCTTGGCTGGTGGAGCTTCTCCTCTCCCCCACAGTCTTCAGTGCATTCATATCCTTTGGGAGAAGGCTTGCCAAAGTTGTGAGTTTCAGAAACTTCCTGAGACTAGTAAATTGTCGACTTCCTGGGTTTTAATGAGTCTCCCTCTAGGACATAATGTAAAAATTGCTACACAACAGCCTGCAATGTTGCCATCAAGTAGTAAAAGTCCACGGACACAAGGATAACTGCTACTTTCAATTCCAGCATCAGTTTGAAGTCAGCTAATAAATAAACTGAGAATCTTACTTCCTACAGTGATGGCTACATGTTAGGTACATGAGGTTGGAACTCAGTGTTCCCAGAGACTGTAAACAGCAGAGAGGAGCGAGAGATAACACTCAGCTCACTTTTCCTTTTGTATTCCTTCAGGATCCCACCTTGTGGAGTGGTGTCACTCAACTTTAGGGTGGACCTTTCCTCTTCAGCTAAACCTTTCCAGAACCGGACACCCCAAAAGATATGTTTCCTTGGCTATTCTAAATCCGCTTGACCACGGAGATTAACCATCACAGACCTCTTGGCTAAATAAACTCCACTGTAAGACATTTCCTAAACCTAGTATTATTGTTAATCTTTTTTTCTTGAGCTGAATAAAAAGTATTGTGTAAATAGTTTGAACTCTATCATACTTACATATAAGGGGTCATACTAGATAACTCATCAGATTTCACATGCAGCCCCTTTGGTATTAGGATGCTAAGTTGGATGACTTAAAAAGGATCAAAAGAAGAAACTTAAAGCAGTGGAATACACAGACTGGAGGCGGGAGGGGGGAGAGAAGGAGAGAGAAAGAGAGAGGGAGAGACAGAAACAAACACAAAGAGAGACACAGAGAGACAAAGAGACAGAGATAGTGACAGACAGAGACAGGCAGACAGACAGAGATCAAGATAGAAGGAACAGACAAACAGACTGAGACAGAGAAAGAGACAGACAGAGAGAGAAAGAGAGAGGGGGAGGGGAGGAGGGAGATCCTGCAGAGGAATTGCAGAGGTTCAGAATTTCTTTCCCACTTGGCAATACCAGTGTGGGTAGAAGATTCCATTTTACAGGCCTGGAAGGTTATCAATACCAGAGTGATTAGAAGGTTCCATTCTGCAGATGTGGGAGGTGAGGTCAGGCATGACCCGTTTTAGAGAGGCTATGTGATGGGAAGACAGAATTCACAAACCTTGAACATAGTCTCACACAGGTGGTTGTGGGCCAGGGCTCTACAGTACCTGTGTGACCTAAGTCAGGCTTCTGAACCTCTCCAAGCCCTCCCTCGCCTCATTTATAAAACAGAGATGGTAACAGCTACTTCAGAGAGTGGTTAAATTAAAATGAGATCAATAAAACATGCAGCACAGTGACAAAAACATAAAAGGCAGTCAATAAAAGGGAATAATTATCATGCTCAGTGAATCAGACAGGCTCCTGAGCCTGGACCTATTTATTATTTCAACCAGTGAGTATTTATTGGACAGCTTCCCTCTGGGTGAGCGTCGGTGAACAAGAAAGTAGTACCTAGGATGTTTCACCTTCTGAAAGTCATTTTGAAGCCATGGGAAAACCAGGTACTAGGGGCATGGATCAGTGGTGGAGTACCTTCATGGAACTTCCTAGGGAGTAACAGAGAATGTAGTTCAGTGGTAGAGCACCTGCCTAGAATCCCCCAGTGAGGGGCTGGGGGGTTTCTCAGTGGTAGAGCACCTGTCTAGAATTTTCCAGTGAGGGGCTGGGGGTGTGGCTCAGTGGTAGAGCACCTGCCTAGAATCTCCCAGTATTGCAAATAAAAAAATAAAGCTGCAAAGGGAAACTAACTAAGGAACATCAATCATCAGAGATATGATTCAGATAGAAAGGGCCTGGTCATGGGGTCAATAACCATGTGTGCATGTCCTTTCATGGGAGGAATCTGGACAGTCTCATGCTAATGAAATCTACATAGGCCCAGAAACACCACTGAAAATATCTCATCAATAGAAGTTGTCAGCTTGGCAAGATCTAGAGTCACCATAGAAACAAGCCTTTGGACATGTCTATGAGCGGGTGTCTAGATTGAGTTAACTGAAGTGGGAATATCCACTTTTCATGTATGGGGCACCATTCCATGAATTGGGATCCCAAGATGAATAAAAAGGAGATAGTGAGCTGAATACCAGCATGGATCTCTCTCTCTGCTTCCTGATTATGGATGCCGCCATGTGATCAGCATGCATCTTTCTCTCTCTGCTTCCTGACTGTGGATGCCATGTGATCACCCGTCTCACATTCCTGTGGCCCAGCCTTCACTGCCATGACATACTGTCCCCTCAAACTATGAGCCAGAACAAACCCTTCCTCCTTGATCTGCTTCTGTCAGGAATTTTGTCACTGTAAGGAGACAAGCAACTAATCCACATCCCCTGTGCTTGTATGACTCCATCCTCCATGCTTGCTCCAGGCCCCGACCTGCATGCACCCAAGATCAGCACAACAACATTCTACAGATGCCTCACACACTCATGCACAAGACAGACATTGCTGGGATACGATTGGCTAGAATCTGCAGGTGGCAGTGGCCGGGGGGGGGGGGGATAAAAGGAAATAGGACCCTTTCTTGGTGAAGTAAAATGAATTCCAAAGAACCCTGACATGTGGATTTATTATGCAGGAGGCCAAAGGAGGAACCAGAGATAACAGCAGCAAGAATTGCTCATCAATAACACACGCTGTCTGAGCAGGGAGGCGTGGTATTAAAGTCTGCACAGAAGTCTCAGCAACAGCTTTAATAAGCAGACAGATTTCCCTGTACCAAGGTGGTCCCTGCCCCAGATTATGAGATAACGAAACACAGATAATGAACACAGCGCCACCTGAATGGTACATCCGGACCAGAGATAGGATCCAGGAGTTATAAAGCTTTGGGTGGATTCTGGAGCCATCAACCTCACTCACACACACTGGCAAATAGTGAACGAAGCTGGACAGATGCACATCAGGTTGTCAAACTGTAACCATGGGAAACCAGGAACAAGCAGAGGTACCATCCTCTTCACAAAATATGAACCATGGAAGGATCCGTACTTCCAATTAATAAAACCACTTCCACTGTACGTCCCCAAGCTTGAACCATCACACTAGGGGGTGATGATGGCTCAGTGTTGCAGTTCCTGCTTTTTAACATGGGAAACCCGCAATTCAAGCCTCAGTACCACAAATGCAAATTCGTATTCCAAGCTAGAAACTTCTACGTGGACCATTGCATCCATATCCAGTTAGCTGCTGCATTTGGTTGATTCTGTGCAAGTCTTTCTTTCTCTTCATCTTCATCCCTATTTTATAGTTCTGGGGATGGAACCCAGAGCTGTGCACACGCTATACAACTCTAAGACTAAGTCACACTCCTGGTCCCTCACTGGGGGATTCTAGGCAGGTGCCCTATGGCTGAGCTACACCCATCCCCTCACTAGTATATACTTAAGCAGGTGCTCTACTGCTGAGCCACACTCCCAATCCTGTTTTCCTTTCATTTTGAGATAATGTTTTATTATTTTCCCATATGGCCTGTGACTCACTTTGTAACCCTGTCTGGCCTTGAGCTTTCTATTCATCTGTTTCAGTCCTTGAGTGACTGGGATGGACAGGCCTGTGGCACCAGGCCTGGCTGACTACCCACCAAAAGTCAAAACTATACATTGGAGAAAAGATGACCTCTTCAATAAGCATCACTGAGCACATGCAGAAGAATGAGGTTAGAGCACCCTCTCTTATTATATACAAAACTGAAAATGGATCAAAGGCCTCAATGTAAAACATACATCTACTAAAAGAGGCTGCGGGGGGGGGGAGGGGGCGCTGGAAAGATGGTTCAGTAATCAAGAGCACTTGCTGCTCTTGCAGAGAACCAAGACATGCAATCAGCTGAGCTATCCATTGTCTGTCGCGAGTAGCTAAAGACAATGTGGCACATCTACATGGTGGAGTATTATGCATCCAGAGAAAAATCAAATTCTCTTAATGGTTGCAGTAGGCATGGAAGTGGAAAACAGCATGTCAGGAGAAATAAGCCAGATCCGGCAAGGCAAATACTGCACGTTCTCAATTATACATGGATGTGGTCTCATCAAATAGGGAGTGAAAAAAAAGTGGTTACCAGAGAGGCTGGGGGAAGCAGCTCAGGCTTGTAACCTGAGTTCAATCTCCAGGACCTACATGGAGATTGTGGAGCGAACCAGCACCCACAAATTGTCCTCTGACTTCCACACATGTACCCGCAGCAGCCTACAGATCACTAGCTGCTAAGGACAAAGCTTCAAGGTCAGTACTGGCTTGATTTCTCCCTGTCCTATGACCAAAGTGTGTGGTGTCTTTAGCAATGGGGTCCTACCTGCCAAGAAGTTTGGGAAGACAAGTAGGAGCAATGCTTATATCCCGTATTGTTTGGGCTATGTCTCTGGGGACACACACACTACTCCCCCCTAACACATACACACACTGATGAGGTTTTGTTGTCTTTGTTGTTTTGAGACCAGATCTCTTTATGTA
>CABHPH010152100.1:11533-57444 GCA_902168325.1 Peromyscus nudipes | reverse complement strand
TATATCATATATATCATCTCCATCCATGCCCTAAAACTCAAGAGTCTTTAAGGAAGAGGGAATAGAAAGACTTAAAAAGTCGGGGGAGCTGAATAACTACAGCCAATCAGTGTTCTCTGGACACATCAGGGCAGATGCACATAAGAACATTCAGTGATTGTGACAACATAGGTAAGATTTGCAAAAGCTCAAAGAAGACAAAAATGAAGGGAGGGAGGTGGTCAGGAAGTCCCACCCTTAGCTGAGGAGCTTTGGGCTGCTAAGGAAAGGGACAACAAGTTTTCTTTAATGATGTGAATCCTAGTAGAGCCACCATGCTGCAAGGCCGACCCTAAACCCAAGAGTCCTTGAACAACACAAATCAGACTCATTTTTAAAAGTAGAAATAGAAAGGTCAGTTTGGGTGGACAGGGAGTAAGGGTAGATCTGGGAGGAGTTGGAAGTTATGAGCACAATTCCTAGTGTGAAATTCTCAAAGAATTAATAAAAATATTACTTAAAAAGGCTGTCTATGTAGCCACATCAAATAAATATTGAAAAAATAAGGATAAAAGTGCAACAAATCAAAATTTTCTAATATATTTGTTGGCAGATAGAAAAATCCTTATCTCTAGAAACCATACTCTGGCGACCCGGAGAGGTGGCTCTGAGGTCAGGTGCCCGCCCGCGGCGGCCGAGGTGGCGAGTTCAATTCCCGCGACCGCTGTCAATCCTCCGAATGACGTCATCGTCATTCATAGGGGGGGGGAACCAAACTCTGTAATTACAAAACTCATGGTCATGATATTGGTCTTTCTGAAGTTCCTTCTGCATTTGGACTGAGACTGCAATGTTCTTATTGATTCCACATTAAAATTTAATGGTTTAAATTTATCTTGGGTAATATTACTTTAATAAAAATTTTATACTAATTTACTTACATGGTTGATAAAACATGACTGTATCAAACTTATTATGCTTTGAAAACAAGAGTAAAGGAAGGCTAATGAACAAAATTAAGGTTTTTAAAACATTTACAAAAAAATAGCATGCATTTCACATTGGCAATGACACAGAACATTTTAAAACAGAGTTCCACTTAAAGTAATTAATTGTAGTTGGTTAACAAGAATGATGTTGGAAATTACCTCTCATCGATCTATTTTCTTTGATACATTTGCAATTTGATGCTCTTGGGGGTGAATGCTTTTAGGATATTTCAGCCTTAATCATAGTTACTATAGTTACTATAGATGGAAATTTGTGAAAAACATTGATTTCCAAACAGATGGCATTACATAAAACTGGTGCTTCGCTTGATTTTCTGTGACCACCTTTTCCATTCTTGTCATTTGTATTACAAAATTATTTAAAGTAAGTGACACAAACAAAAATGAAAGAATACAACACTGGCTTTTTCCCAGTTTGAACAGTCATTGCACAGTTCCTTCCCTTCTTTCAGACAAGTAACCAGTATGTCACAAGGATGGAAATAAGCCCAGATAATGGCAGTGAACTCTCTCCTCTGCTAAGAAATCTTTAACTTCACTTTAATCAAAGCTGTTGAGTGTCAAAGGATGTAAAATACAAAGAAGTCAGAGTTGAGTAGAGTGCTGGATCATTCTCAGTATATTTGATGAAAGCACCAGAAAAGCAGGTATTTGGATGAGGTAAATTTACACTTATTAAAACACTAAAAAATATACCATAGGTAATAGTCCTACGTCATTAGATGAATTGATGGGATATCTTAATGGGTACTTTCCTCATCAACTTTTTACATTATGCAAAACTGTATGTCAGGCTTCTATATAATTTGTACATTAGACTCAAATCCTGTGCTTTATTTTGTGTATCTCTCTTTAATTTTGATATATGCTGCACATTTGAGTATCTTGTCCTTTTTAAAACTTGAATGTATGTATGAATTCATGTTAAATAGCAAAGCCCTAATAACTTTTTCTTTGTTCCTTCTTCTTTTTCCCACCTGAATTTCATCTGCAGGAGCCACAGCTACAATACTCCCTTTCATGTTGGAATCAAATCCATACTCTCTTTCTGATCTGACAATTCCAATGTATCTATGTGGGACTAATCCAGAACTTATAAATCCAGTGTTACAACACTTGTTTCACTTTATTAGACAAATGGAGTGTTTCCATGATGAGAAACGGAATGCTCTTCCTAATTCTGTCTGTTATGTAAATTATCTCTTGGTTCACTGAATACTAACAAATAAAATATCTCACGGTGAAGATAAATGCAGGATGAATATAGTAAATGTAACTTATGAAAACTCTGCCTGGCCGCATATATGTGCATAAAGAAAAATGTCTTTTCCATTTTAATGAACATAAAAAAACTTCCGTTTTACTTGAGGAAACTTATGAGCACACTTGTATAAGATATCACTCATTAAGATGGCTAATGATTAATTATGAAATAAGGAAAAAATATAGGATCAATCACAGATCTATCCATCACAAGTTAATTATGTGATATTGACAACTCAGCCTTAGCTTCATTCACTGTGATTTAAAAAAATGTAAAAATAAGATCAAATGGTTTCTAAATTCCCTTAATACATACTTCTGAGTTATTAGTTACTTATACAGTCAGGTGTTATTAATGTCCTTTCCTTTGCTGAATGTGGGGTCTGATCATGATTTAGTATCTTCATTTCTTTTCTTATTACAACACAGCCATCTCAAGATAAGCTGGTTTGGAGAAGACCATTATAAACACTTTCTGAGATTAAAACTTAATTATGACATTTCTCCCTCCCCTTTCCTCCTCCATCCCTTCCATATACCCATCCCCATTCTCCTTCAAATTCATGTCTTCTTTTCCCACTAATCCTTATTGTATGCATATATGTATACATGCATACATTCCTAAATACAACCTGCTCAGTACATGTAACACTACCTGTGTGTATGTTGTGATCATACAGATTACCAGAAAGGCTGTGTTTTATCTATCTATTCAATTGATTATAAAACACATTTAGAGTCACTTCATCATAATACTCATTTTTGCCACAGTAGAATATAAGCTACTTTCTGTAATTATAGACTTTGTTTTAGCAATAAAATTTCGCAGATGGATATTTCTCCAAAGAAAAGTGATTTCTTCATTGACCTTGGTTTTTATTCACTTACCAAAAATGTTACTTATAAATTAATTTTATAATATTATCTTGTCTTATTTTATGCACAAATTCACAAAGTGTATAGTGAGTGTACAATATTTGATATAAAGGTAGATGGGAGGATGACGTATAGCTTTGGTTTTGAACACTAAATTGATTTTAGGAAGAAAATGAACAATGTGTAAAAAGTAATAATAACAGAAATAACACAAAAATAATTAGCAGAAAAATCAGAGACCCAGACAAGAGCTACAGAGTGACTATGTGAATCCACATCTGTGAAACTGAATTACAATGAGCAAGATATCCATATGGTAAAAATAACTACAATCATTTAAAAGTAGTGTGTTCTCCATTGTGCATATGTATCACATAACCCAAACCCAGAAGGACAAACATGGTATATACTCACTCATAAGTGGATACTAGATATAAAGCAAAGAACAATCAGACTGCAACCCACAGATCCAGGGAGTCTACATAGCAGGAGGGACCCTAGGATGACTGTGGCTTATAAGTTTTGGTATTACTCAATCACTGGGCAAGCCTCAGTGAAACATTTCACTATTAGGATAAGAATTTGTACTGTATCAAGCTGATAATAGAAAAAATAAATAAATAAGTAAAAATGAAAAAAAAGAATGTAAAAAAAGTAGTGTGTTCTCTCCTAAATATATGAGAATTATAAAACACGTCTTCTAGAAATTAAATAAATGGGGATGATGCACACCACTTATGTTTTTGTTGTATCTGTTTATTTGGGTTGGAGATCATCACATCCTTTGTATACTTGAAACTGCCCAATTGTATGTGTTCCTAAGAATTTATAAACGAAGTGCCCACTGTTTGGAGTACTTTACCATTAATCTCATATATAGAAGGATAAAAGTCTTTTTATTAGCCTTTTTTACTAAGAAATTTTTTATTCATTTTACTTACCAACCACAGATCCCCCTCTCCTCCCTCGACCTGCCCTTCACAACCCCCCCCAAACCCAGCCTCTATTCTCTCCTCCAACAAGGCAGGTCTCCCATGGGAAGTCCACAGAGCCTAGTACATTCAGTTGAGGCAAGTCCAAGCCTCTCCTCCTGCATTAAGGCTGTGCAAGTTGTCCCACCATAGGTAGTGGGCTCCAAAAAGCCTGCTCATGCACCAGGGATGGATCCTGATCCCAGTGCCAGGGGGCCCCTTAAACAGATCAAACTACACAAGTATCTCAATTATGCAGAGGGCCTAGTCCATTCCCATGGAGACCCCATAGCTTTTGGTCTGAAGTTCATGAGTTCCCACTAGTTTGTACAACCCACATTTCCAAAGAAGCTAGCTAACAAGGAGGACCCTAAGAGGAACACATGGATTTATTAGCTTTTGGGCTCATTTCTCATTTGTTCAAAGATATGGAGGAATGACACCAAACTGAAAAGTTGCACACATCAAAGGCAATACTCAACAGAATGAAGGGACAGTCAGCAGACTGACAGTAAATATTTGCAAATTATACATATCAAGGGTTAATGTATAAAAAAATAAACAAAATTCAACCAACAAGAAACTGTGGTTTCCAATTGTGAGAATCTAGGAAAAGAAGGGAATGAGGAGAATTAGATGGACAGGTTCACAGGGCATGGAGTCGGGGACAGTCAAGGATAACAAAAAACCAGAAGAGAACAGAGAAACAGAAAAGAACAGAGCCCACTACTTCCATAAGTGTTCTGTCTTCCACATAAGCTCTGTGGTATATGTGCCTATGTATATACACATGTGTGAACACACACACACACAAAATAAAAAGTTAATGAAATATATAAATGATTGATTTTAATTAATAGTAAAACATTTCTTCAGAAATTTGATAAAATTTTATCTTGTGTAATGTATATAATATATATTCATCAATTCTGAAAATTATCTATTTTCACTTAGGTTAGAGAGTGGACTAAAGCCATCCATAATTGGAATTAATAAATTATATATTATATTTACCTGTTAACATTTAAATTTATGACAGATCAAGTATCCCAAATGCAACACTTAGAAATTATTTACCATTTTTCCAGGTTTCCAAGGATGAAAGCTTTCACTCACTATAATTTTTATCTTACCTCAGAGTTTTCAGAGGAACAATCCATGATATGTATATCTAATCTATTGTCTAGTCATTAACACAGGCTGCACTCTTCAGAACTCCTCATTAAATACATTCCAAAGCTTTATAAAAAGCACCATTTCAAAATGCAAATTATTAGGCTGTTTTTCAAAGATAGTGAGGTTATTGTACCTCATTATACATGCTAACATTGAAGACAAGCTTTTGGTTTACCCAAAGAGTTAAAACGTGCATCACAGATTGTTTTAACACACTATGCTGAAACATACTATTTCAATGAATGCTTAAGTTTATTTTTCTAGCAAAGAGGAATTGCCATGTTCATTTGGCTAATTTTCCAAATATGTTCAGTTTATTGGTTATATTCTCATTGGGGCAGAATAACCAGCCTTATAATTTTATTGTATATGCATAATAAAATAAATTTTAAGGGTGTGTATTGATGGGGCTTTTGGAAATGCTTGATATTTAACACTTAAATGTACTTGTTTTATAATTTCCATAATATTAGGCACTATTGATTTTTTTATGAGTGTTCCCTTCCAACTTCCTTGGAAATAAATCAAATGCTTCGTTGTCCAGGGTACATGGCACAACTATTTCAGATGCTCTGTCTATACAATGACACCTCATAGATAATAAAAATCCAATCTAAGTATCAAATTTTACATTTGAAAATTGCCCAAAAATGAATCCCTAAAACACTTTCAATGAACTCACTAACTATTTGGAATTTCTTCTCCAATCCAATAAATATACTCATGGAGGCAAAACCAAACAAATTAAACCACCCATTAAAAGGAAAAGGGAAATTGGTTATTCTCAGTACAACACTGCATTTTCACACAAAGGCATTCATTCACCATCATGGCCTATAAAATTCCAGACTCGAATGATTTCAACTTCACTAAACATGTTACCAATGGCCCTAAATATTTTTCTATTGCTTCCTCTTCGATTTAGACCTGATTAAGAAAATCTAAATAAATAATGATTGCAAATTGTTAAAAGTATGTTCATACACTGAATTACAATCATTCTCCAATTCCCTTTAACACTCTGACTTACCCTCAATTTTACCTGACAGTATTATTCATAGAAAATGGAACCGTAACACTAGATCTTGTGTGTATGTTTAGGGTTCATTGTTGTTTGTTTTGCTTTGTTTTTACCATGAGATTGTGGCGATCAAATGAAAATATTTGGAACACCAGTAGTTTGGGATCAGCGTGGATTATATCAGTAAGACAAGGGCATAACAGTAAATGAAGACTAAAGACAGTTTTCATTCATATGTTATTATTAACTAGCTTTCCACAATGAGGAATTTATCCCTAACATAAAAAAGACTCTTTTTCTTTGAAGTAGCATAGAAAAATATTCTCACTCTTATGTGGAAAAAATTATTTTATTATGCATGAAGGTTTTAGTTGCTTTTGCAGTACCAAAACATATTAACCCCTACAGAGCCAAAATCTGGAGTCAAAGTATGAATTAAAAGTGATTGGTATGTAAAATGAATAAAAAATTTCTTAATGAAAAAAAAGTAACCTTCAAACTATTACCTCCAAAAGGAAAAGGGCTACACATTTCCTTCACCCATTAGATATCCCAAGGAGTTTTCACATTCCTACAGATATTAGTTTCTGAGAGAAATATATTTGCTCCAGAGGAAACTGGGAACCATTTTAGTTGGTTTATGCTGTCCAGCTAAAATGAAGTGACTATTGACTCTAAGTTAGAAAAGTAATCCCATTCCTTAAAGAGCTAAGTCCCGAGAATATTTTAAAAAGGAAAGGATTTGCACTTCCCTCTCCCACACACTCGCAGAGGCAAACTTGGCAAGAGGTGCTGTCCTCCCTATTATCATAGCTCTGCAGTGCTGGAACTACTCACACACTCATTTATCTTAGCGGTGCATTAGTGTTACAGTCTCCGCAGGAAAAAAAGGACTGTCTGTATAGTTTAATTTCTATTATGAATAGGAGAATAAATGAATTTACTCTATAATCGTAATTGATGAACTAAAAGACTATTGCCAGTATTTCACTGAAGAAGAAAGAAGGAAAAAATTCTAGAGCTTGACTGAATTTCTTTACAGCATTATTATTTGTACTTCCTTATACCATGTGATATTTCTCGAGAGTCAGTGAAAATACTAGTAAGTGTGGACTGAAATGAATTCCCGGAGAAAGTGCTTAGCATAAAAGGCTCAGGGTTAGAGGAAGCACTATGTCTTTGGAAGTCCCAGAGGCAGCATAGGTGGAGGACTAGAAGCAAAATTATTTCAGTTCTGGGAATTGTAAGATGGCAGAAGACAAAGAGCAAGCAGCTTTCTGCTGCAGTTCCGGATGAAAAGAAAGACAGTGGTGGCCACCTTTCCACTCCACAATCTCTTCCTCCGTGGAAAGCATTCCCTGTTGCATGCAAGCTGACTAAATGATTAGAAGAACTGAACTGTAAAATATATTTTTCCAAACTAAATTTTTAGCTCCTCTATGGCTCCTGGTAACAAGGAAGGATGATAACAAGCCAGAATACAGAAGGTATATTCCATTGGGTAAAGTGATTACAATAAATGTCAATATCTTCAACTTAAGTAGCAGTTCCGAAAACAGCAAATTTCAGAACTACATTGGAATCATATCATCCTGTCAATTTACTTTTCCAGCATGGAAATACTATTTAGCGAGACAAATGTTGCTTACTGCGTAGCCACACTTAACATATGCTGATAATAGAATACTTCTGGAAAAACTGGCTTTGACAAAACTCCTGTTGAGATTTATGTCTTCTATCTCAGTTTTCATAATTACTAACATACACTTTTCAATAGCACTTTTAGCTCCAAATCTTCAGAGGGTCTATAAAATTTTTAAAAAATTGAAAAAAAATAAAATAAAAGAGAAAAACTAGTGCTAACAAATAGCCACATATGACCTACTACAACATAATGTTTCTCCTTACAGGAGCACTCCATTCTAAAAAAGGTTATGAACATGGAACAGTTTTATAAAATACTGGTATCTGTGCTCAACCAAAGACTATTTGAAGGAAATTTTCCAGTTATGAGGCCAAGGCACAGTATTTCAATTCAAGGTCACACAGCAGTTCTAAAATGATGCCTGAACCCTCTTCATGGTCATATTAACACTGAAACTCTGAGGTGAAATAACCTGGATCAGTGACATTGTGTACATGACCACAGAAAAGTACTTCTGTGAGTTAGTTTTCTGAAGTGTAAAATAGGGTAACTTATGCATGCATAGGAAGCAAGAAATTAGAATGGCCCCAGATACATAATATGTACTCAGTAAATAATAGCTATTATTAAGGCCCTGATACTATACATGGTTATTGTTATCCTAATATTAAACATTTTCAATTTTAACAGCACATTGAGCACAATGTTAGATTTGTGCTTCTTAGAGTTGTATCTTTCCTCAAATATATAAAGTTACACATCTATCATAAAAGGATGTGAATCAAAGGCAAGGTTCGTATTCTAGAATAAAAATTAAGACATGCCATATAGTAAAAACAGAATGGTATCTCAGGAAGATTTTTATTTTATACATTTAAGAAATAAAAAATATTTTGAATACTATCTGTAACAGCAGCATGAACATTTTTGTAGGATTTACAAAGGCATTTAAAAGACCTTTTATTATTTAGCAAAAAGTTTTAAAATATTTTGGGCAAACTAGACAAAATAACAATTTAATCCTTCCAAACATTACCTTAACTGATGAAATGAAAAGGGTAGACTACACCAACTAATTTCTCTGCTGAAATATAGCAAGATCCCACTGAGTCATTATCCAGAAGAACAAGTGGTATTCTCCAGGGAAGCTGAGAGATCAAACAAGGACTTCTAGTAAGAGATGTTATGCCAAAATAAGGAGCCAATCAATGACAGTAATTTAGCTAACTGAAATCACTTCAAGTTGGCCAGTCTTACTAAAAAATAATTGCAGCCTTGAAAGGGTAGAAGGGATGATGGCTATCCCAAGAGGAAATCAGCACAGAAGACACTTGTGAAAGTTTGAAGCCCATTTTCAAAGATGCAGCAATTTTACAAAAAGTGATTGAAGAAAACTCCCTATTGCTCTAAGAATCAACTTACTATTGGGAAAGAAATGTAGTTAGAGGGCTCTTATCGATTCTAAGATGTTTCCATTTCAAGAAGAGACATGAAACACAACAGATTTGGATAGTTACTGCATGATCTCCCGCACTAACCACAGTTTGAGGTTCTTGATGATCAATAATCAAGACCCTGAGATTCACTTATGTGGCAATAACATAGTAAAAACTGTTCAAAGAGTTTCCCCTGATTCTACAAGCGGCAGTATCTATGCCGACATCTGGAGCACCATCTGGGGATATCTGCAGCAAACAAGTAGACTTCCTCCCATGTCTGTGTCTCAGTTCCCAACATAAACTAACATTAGCTCCAAGAACTAGCAAGAGACCTGCAACTGTGCAACAGCTGTAGAATTTTTCACTCAAGTTCTATTGATTTTTAGATCAAATGCCAAAATTATGCTAGATTATTGGCAACCAGAAACATTCATTTCCTACTCTCTATTCTGGTGGTTTGAATGAGGCTGGCCCTATGCCTACTTCCAAGGCCATAAGTCTGTTATTGGACAAAGGACATTTAAAAATGACCATTTGATAAATGACAAAAATGGTCACTAAAAGTAAAAGTTTTGGTTGTTTCCAGTGACATTTACTAATTCTGTAGAAATATCACATTGATAATCTAAGACAGCATAGACATATATTCTCAAAGATCTTTCAATTATACATACTACCAGCCATGTAAGTAGACTAATGACATCCAATAATTTACATTCTAAGACAATAAAGTATGTGTCTTGATGTTTAGCACAAGGAACAAAAAGCTACTGTATTTTGCACTTAAGACATTGCATCATTTTTTAATAGGGTAAATGACTTTTAACTGCGTGAGATTATGTTCACTATTAATCCTACAAATTAAGATACTGAGATAAAGATATTATCAAATTATGTACAAAAATTTGAGAAAAGTTCTGGTTACCTTAACATTGTCTGAAATGACATGACTATGAAGTCATCACCAAGGGGGCTCCAATGAGTTAGATGGAAGCCTGACACAGAGTAGCAAAAGGCAATGAGGAAGGGGAGAGAAAGGATCCATATCCAAGTACCTCCAAACTCGCTGTATCGCCTGGCTCAATCCCTGTCTGAAAACTATGAGTTCATCCATGAGCATAAGAGAAATAAATAATGTACAACTTTCCTAACTGAAGAATCCATGATTAAAGTGAGCATCTGCTGCAGTTTGATGCAATGATTTTAAAGATTGAGATTCGCTTCTACTTCTCTCCTTTGGATCTATTCTCTCTCTCATACTGGTTTAATTCTTAGATATGGTGTTCCCGCTCTGTCCCAGATTTTCATAGCAATTTCAAAGTTGGAGTTTCAGGTGTGGAGATATGGGTGTGTAGTAAAGAACTTGAATATGCAGATGTTGACTCTTCTAATAAATTAAAGTCCTCTATGTGCTTGACTCTCCTTCACAATGTAACCAGAACTACAGGGATACTAACAAGCATGCATGTATTTCTAGAACTAGGTATAAGGCCAATTTCATTGGAAACCTGGGGATAGGGAGTAGGAAAGAAATAGTTCCCATTGTGAAATGATAATTTGTTACCATACAAAAGAGAATAAATGCCAAAGTCATTAACAGGTAATCTTATAGTGTTTGTCTTTGGGATAAAAAAATTACAAAAGTCATGCTCCAAGTCCTTTACCTCTTTAGTCCCTATAGAGAATTTATAATGTAACAACTGGGTTAGTTTAAGGAAGAAGAACAAATGCCTGTCATATCTAGTAGGCAGTTTTCCTCTGTAGAATATACCATAAGTAACTTAATGTATGCATATGATATGTGATGACAAAATGAAAGCATTATGCATTTCTATTTCCTTAAACATTAAAAAAATTAGCTTGCCAAGTTTTAGATTTCCTTTTTAGTTTCTTTTTCAAATTAATTAATTTGTATGTTTTGTTTTCAATACACCCCAGCTGCAGTTTCCCTTCTGTCCACTCCTCCCGCTCCCCTCACCTCCCCTCTCCCCCAGATCCACTTCACTTCAGAATAGAACAGGCCTCCCTGGGGTAGCAAAGGAACACAGCACAAATTGACACAACAACACTAGGCACGAACCCTCGTATCAGGAATCGGCGAGGCAACCCAGTAGAGGGAGAAGGGTTCCGGCAACCCAGTAGAGGGAGAAGGGTTCCAAGAGCAGGAAAAATAGGCAGAGACGTCCCCACTCCTTTATTAGGAGACCCACAAAAACATACCAAGCTAAACAACCACAGCATGTATGCAGAGGGCCTAGCACAGACCCATACAGGCTCTGTGATTGCCACTTCAATGTCTATGAGCCCCTACCAGCCCTGCTTAGTTGATGTCTCATGCCAATCAAATTTGGTTTAATTGTTTATCTCCTTCCCTGTTCTTCTCCACTCCTCCCCTCCTCTTTCTTATGTCCCTCTGCCCTTAGACGCTTCCCTTCTAATCTCATGTCACATGTAGCCTTTTGTCCCACCCAATTCTCAGTACCTCTGGTTCTCTTCCAATTGTGTCCTCTCTAGTTTCATTGAAAGCTAAGAGCTGAACATGGGAGAGTACGTGTAATATTTGTCTTCCAGAGACTGGGTCATGTCACTTAATATAATACTTTCTAGTTCTATACATTAAAAAAATTAACACTTGAGAACTATGCATGTTTATAGGGTCAATTTTGATAACTCAATACATGTGGCTGACACATACTAATCAAATAAGAGTAATTAGTGTTTCCATCTTCTTACTGTGGCTTTGTGTTCAACGTCCTCTCTTTTAGTTTCTCTTCAGAAAACATTAGATAAATTATTGAGAATAATAGATATTCCACTGCTTCCTTCTCATAGTTCTCCTTTTAATTCTTTTTAAAGAATATAAACATAATTTAATAGTCTCACAAGATAGAAAAAAACTCAGTCAAGTTAATAGATTCATTTCATAATTAGTGTTTACAAACAAACTTTCCTAGAAAATAACCTAGATCAAAATTGCCATCCAGCTATTGAAGATAGGCAAGTCTAAGTTAGTATTTTTGAGACACAGTCTACAAAATTCTCCTAAAACAATATTCCTACAGTGAACCATAAGTGAGTCAGAATGAGTCAAGAAAACCACCTACTAAAAACCACCTACTATGGTAACTATGGAGAATCCCGAGCTAACTAAGAGTTAATCTATAAAACAACATAAGGAACTGGCAAAAACTTTTTTTCAGCTTTTTTATTAGCCAGTTGAAGGCTGGCTTTCATTCTGCATAAATGTATAAAAATCCACATAATTTGTGTATGACTGTAGGGAGCCACAATCACCCTAAAAGAATTGTATTTTAAAAATGGCGTGTGGCGATTACCAGGTGAGAGCCACGGAGAGAGGTACACATGTAGACTGCACTCACTGGGAGAGTTTTATTGGGGGGAAGGAAGAGAAGGGAGCTGAGGATAAAAGAGAAAGAAGAGAAGAAGAGAAAAAGAGACTGGAAATTGGGGAGAGAGGAGGTGTAGATGAGACCTCATGTAGATAGAAAGACCCCGCCCTTTATGAGGGGACGCAGCACATGCAAAGAGAGAACACTCAGCAATGAGCGAATGACACTGTCAGGACCCTGAGCAGGCCAAGGTACTGCATGTGCACTGTCCAAGTCCCCAAGTGGTGGGTCTGAATGCTAACAGGAATACTGTGTGCATCCCCATGCATGATCGTCCAAGGCCATAATACCCAAACTATGGACTCAAAATGAATAACTCTCACAAACTCTATTTTATTCTAGTGATGGTGTTTCAAAATAACAAGGATTAAAATATTGTAGTACATTATAATAAACGACCTTCTTATTGAAAAAGCATAAAATGTACAGTGGCCTCAAAATAACTGGATATATATTAAAGAACATGTCAGCTTGGCATACAACAACTTTTTTCTACTAGCTATGATAGTAAATACCAGGAGATATGCAATGGCAAAGAGTTTTACACACTATAACCTATAAAACAGAGACTCTCTTAGAGAAAACATTCCCACACAGTGATATAATCATTTCACACTCATTTATTAGATGGCTTTCAAGAAGCTAAGAGATTTTGAGTGTTTTAAAGACATTCTTGAGATTTTGATCTTTGGTTTCATTTGTTTTTCTTTTGTTGACTATGATTTCACATCCTGGGCTCCTATGTAACCTTGTGTGTATGTTGGGGAAGGAGGTGGAACCTGACCCAGGAAATACACCATCCATCTATCATTTCCACAAGCTTCTTCATGGACAGATTTGCTAAGGGTGCCATGGATCACATCTGATATAAGTGGATTGTCAAGGTTGCTTAGAAGGTGACCCTAACATACTGTGAAGCCTGATGACCTGAGTTCAATCCCCAGAACCCACACAGTGAAAGAAGAGAACTGATACCTGAAAGGTATCCAGCCTCTACAAACTGCACACACATGCACATACACATACATACACATAAACACACACACATACATACACTTACACATACACAAATATACACACATATACACATACATACACACATACACACACAAACATACACACACATACACATACACACACATACACACACAAACATACACACACATACACATACACATACATACACATACACACACATACACACACATACACACACAAACATACACACACATACACACATACATATGCATACACACACATACACATACATACATATATACACATACACACAAACACAGACACATACACACATACCACACACGTAAATTCAATTTAATCATCCTCACTAGATGCAAAAATGGTCAGCCTACTTAGTATATTCATCTCATAATTCCAAAAATACTCCTGAATTCTAGTTCATTAATATTGAACCAAAGTAAAATGACAAACAAGATAGAATGCATGATACCAAAATAAATTTTCAATATTCTACTTTGAGAGCACAATAATTTAATTGATGAGTATAGTAATAAAATTCCATCTAAAAATATTCATGTGGGACAGAATCATAATCATCTATGGCCCCTGTCCTCAGTCTCCTTGTAAGAAAATATCAGTTTCCATTTTGATTTCTCTGTAATGAGCCTGATTGCTTATTTATCCATGTCCCTGTGAAACATCTATTCTACCTCATCCTTGACTTGGTCATTTATTTTCTTTGCTCATTTTCTCTTTATGGGTCTTGAATTATTCTTTTGACATGTAAAAGTTTCTTTCAATGGCAAATAACATATACTTACAAGAAAATATATTGTGTGCAGTGTATCAATGAGTGAATGAAGACATTTGTAAATTTTTTAAAAATGATACATCTTCAGACCAGAAAGACAGTTGAAAGTCGATGCTATCACTATTTTGATATTGCCATCTTTTCATCAAAGGTTAAGTAATATGCCTGAGACAAAAAGAAATTCCACAAAGGCAGTAGTAGAATTACTAGACTTAAGGAAATGACTCAACTTCAAATTGAACACATAGATACAATGCATTTTTCTTCTTCCAACAGAATCAGTCATTCAGGTTCATGTGACTATGTATGTGCAAATATGAGCCTTTTCCATAACATTAATAAAATTGGTTTTAAGAATTTATCTAAAATACACTGGTCCCTCTACATATAAAGACATATTTGACTCAGCTATAAATAAGATGACAAAGGCTTTTTCTGAATTCTTTCTTATCAACATCTTTAAAAAGAATGTTTTCTAAAGAAATAAAAGCATATGTATATATATATATATTATTTATGATCAACTCAACTGCAAGATAAAAAACAGCACAGAAAACATTCATTAATATACATTTAAAAGCTGCTTAACATTTTCAAAGGGATATTTTAGGTAATTGGATGTATCTCATCAGTACTAAAATGAACCAGGCAAAACTTCATGATTAAACCAGGATGCAAATTATCAAATTTGGATGTCATTTAATTAAAATTCAATACAATTATATTTTAT
Source organism: Peromyscus nudipes (assembly GCA_902168325.1). Classification (NCBI taxonomy): domain Eukaryota; kingdom Metazoa; phylum Chordata; class Mammalia; order Rodentia; family Cricetidae; genus Peromyscus; species Peromyscus nudipes. The sequence goes on along the minus strand of CABHPH010152100.1, from coordinate 42,135 downwards.
CTTCATTTCTTATTTTTAAGTAAATTGGTTTTAATGTATACATTAAAAATGCAAGCTGTACATATTAATGTGGTATTTCATAGTGCCTAAACTAGATTCAAGGTGTCTATTTTAACAAACATTTGCCATTTTTGTAGTACAAATATTTGAACTCCTTTGTTAGGAGGAAATATATAATGCATAATTGCTATATTCCACAGTCCAAAGTCTCTTCTGAGATTCAAGGCTGTATTGTACTTGTCACCCCGCCCCTGTAAAATAAATTTTAAAAAACTACATATTGCAACATAAAACAGAACAAACATTATTCTTTCAAAAGAGAGGAATAGGGTCACAATGAGGAAATATTGGACCAAACAAAGACTAAAACAAAACAGGGCAAACATCAAATTCTGTGCCTCCATATTGAGCTTTGCCAGCTGATATAATGATATCTCTCATGGGCTGGTTCCAGTGATGATGCAGGTCCGCTTTGACAGATGTCTCGTGGATCTGGTATCTCTATCATCTGGGTGTCTCCACTCCAACAAGTCCTATCATCACAGCTTCATGCCAAGTCACCTCGGGACTTTCTTGCAGGAATTCTAAGACTGCCACATGCTGCCTAGCCTCAGTGAAAACAGAGGAAGAATCCATGATTCCTCTAACATTTTATCCTTCTTGTATCCAAAATCAAGTAGCTGGCCCTTACATGTTCTGCTGCCAATTTGTGATGAAGCCTTATCCCCTTGGACCACAGTCACAGCAGCTTTCGGATGCTAAAGCTGGTGAAGAATTTCCCTAAGGTTTTCTTTTCTAGGAGCAGAAACCCTCTTAGGCCCTTTCCTTTCACAAATCAGAGCTTTCACTGGGTGGTGTCTTGTTGTCAAGTTACTGATCCTGGGTTCCAAATGTAAAGCCATAGGCCTCTCTCTAATGCATGGATTCTCAATCTGTGGATCATGACCCATTTGGGGGTCAAACAACCTTTTAGAAAGGTCACATATCAGATATCCTGCACATTTGACATTTATGTTACAATTCATAACAGTAGCAAAATTATACTTACGAAGTAGCACGAAAATAATTTTATGGTTGGAGGTAGACACAACATGAGGAACTATATTAAAGAGTCACAGCATTAGGAGGGTTGAGAACCATGCTAGAATCTAATTGTATTAGTCTATATCAATTATAGCCTCCTTTTCAGCACATGACATAGCCATAATCTTAAGCTTCCTATTATTCTTTTTCACTGGAGAATTATATAAGAGTAATCAGCAATAGCCATACCATATCCTCAAAGACATGCTGTCTTGCAATTACTTCCACCAAAAAAAAAAATTGTAATTCGAACTCATGGAAGTTATTGGTCAGAATACAGCCAGATTCTTTGCCAAAATATCATTTGAATTACCTCTAGTTCAGTTGTTAACAAAGTTCTCATTCCCCTCTGAAACATCTGAAAAAAAGATAGGGCATATTTTGTCTTAGAATTCCAGGAGGACAGAGTCCACCATGGTAAGAAAGGATCACACCAAGCAAATGAGGCAAGGTAAGCAGGAGCACATAGTTTATCACACTTCATCCACACACTGGAAGCACCTAGAGAGATCAGGAAGTATGGGGAGGATATAAAACTCCAAGGCCTGCCTTCAGAGAAGTACTTCCTCCAGCAAGCCTCCACATTCTAGAGGTTCCACAACTTCCCCAAATATTGCCACGAACTGGGAACCAGTGTTCAAATACATAAACTTAATAGACAAATTTATCACCCAAACTACAACAAAATTATGGGTTGTAGGGAGCTGCGTGTAGCCATGCCTTACAGGTGGTGCTGGTTACCGCCTTCCGCCATCCCTACGGCGAGCGCTCCCCGTGGTAAACAATTATAGCAGAGGTTGTGGTTTGCTTGTACATGCTTGAGCCTATTGGGCAATGCCCACGTGGCGATCTGGGGTTGGCTGCCCAGAGCCTATATAAGGCCGGGAGAGGCTTTCCCCGGGGGGAGTTTTTAGAAGCCAGAATATTGATCAAAGGCCTGAATAAACTGCAAGAAGAAGAGCTCGATGTCGTGTCCTCCTTGCTGGACGAGGGGGGCGCTACAATGGGTTGTTTCCATTGCTTGGCTAATGCTGGAATAAATTTCAGGGCAGCAGATATATCCTTGGTATGCTGATTTCATTTCCAGTGCATAGAAATACCCAGTAGTAAAATTGTTGCCGTCATGGGGAATTCTACTTGAACCTCTTTACTAATTTCCTTGATATCTGCAATTGTCTCATAATCCCACAGTGTTTCCTTTTCTCTGTGTTCTCACGGTACTCACTTTATTTTTCTCCATAATAATCATGATTATTGGAGTAAATTATAGCCCATTTTGGCTTGGATTTGCATTTTCTGATAGTAAGTGATTTCGAGTACCTTTTATACACCCATTTGCTATTTAATTGACTTCTTTCACTATATCAATGATTAAATTCATTGACTCTTTTAAATCAGATTTTATAGATTTATATATTCTGAAAAATAACCCTTAGCAATTGAATAATTTGTGGACACAATCTTACTTCATCTGGCGATTATCTCACCACTTTCACGATGGTTTTCTTTACTAGGCAGTTGCTTTTTAGTTTGACATGAACTCGTTTGTCTGTATCTGCCGTTATTTTCTGTGTTCTATTGGTAATAGTCAAAAATTGGAAACAACCTAGATTTCTCTCAACAAAAGAATGGATAAAGAAAACATGTTAAATTTACAAAATTTACTACTCAGATGTTAAAAATTGACATCATGAAATCTGTAAGCAAATGAGCATGGACAGAGCTAGAAGAAATCATCCTGAGTGAGGTTACACTGGCCCCAAAAGATAAATATGGTATGTATTCACTTATATGTGGATATTATCTACTAAATAAATGACAACCAAGCTATAATCTGATGACCCCCAGAGGACAGGTATTGAAGAAGGGACTGGGAGGATGCATAGATCTCAATAAGAGGGGGAAACAGATTTTATGGGTAGACTGGGAGTGGGAGACAGAAACAGGAGGATCAGGTGAGGATGCAGAGTGGAGATGGGGTTGACAGAGGGAACTTGGGGAGGAACAGCTGGAATTGGGGGATATTTGAGGAGTTAAGGAAACATAGTTCAATGGAAATTTCCTAAAATATATATGAAGGTTTTCCTAATGATGTCTCCAACTAATGAGGAAGACAAATCCCAACAGGCCATCTCTTCTCACCAAAGGAAGCTTTCTGTCCCAGGACTGGTTTACATCCAGTTGAGTTATTAGCCAAAGCAATCCCATGGAAATCTCCAAGTTATTCAGACTGCTACCCCCTGCCCCAAAGAAAATAGATTGGTCTCCATAACCTGACACCAAGGCCACATTGCTGAAGACAATACCCACATAATCCATTGAATATAGAGAGGATGAGCTGATGCCTCCATGGAACCTTCACCCCTATGGTACAGAAAAGTTCTCTACAGGCTATCAAAAGAGAAACATAAGTAACAACCAAGTCATAAAATCTTTAATCTACAGTCTGTCCTGGCTCCAAAATATACTTGGACAATGGTAGCACAAAGCTTGTAGGAGTAACAACCACATCCTATTTAACTTAAAGTCCACTCCATGAGATGGAACACTGAATGATCAAGTACCAAAGACTAGAAAGCCCAGAGCCCTGTGGTAAAACCAAATACTATTGGTCTCAGAAAAAAAAAAGAAAGAAAAGAAAAAGAAAAAGAAAAAGAAAGAAAAAAGGAAATGCAATAATATTATTCTGCTACACTCAGATCAGTGCCTTATTCAGGCATCATCAGAGAACCTTTTTCCTGAAGCCGATGGGAACAAATACAGAGCCCTACAGCCAAACAATACAGAGAGAGAGAGAGAGAGAGAGAGAGAGAGAGAGAGAGAGAGAGAGAGAGAGAGAGAGAAGCCTTGGAATTCACAGTCTCCATCCAATCCCTCCTGTCAGAACTCAGGGAATCCCACAGAAGAGGAGATGGAAAAAAATGTAAGAGTCAGAGAGGATGGAGGACACAAGGAGAAAAGGGCCTTCTATATCAACTAAGCAAAGCTCTTATGAACTCAGAGACTGAAGCAGCAAGCTCCCAGCTGACCCGGGTCTGCACCAGCAGCTCTACATGTATAGTACAGCTTTCAGTTTAGTGTTAAAGTAGTTTCAGTCTTTGATTCTTGTTCCTGCTCTTGAGTTCTTTTCCTTTTGTTGATTTGCATTGTCCAACTTTGATATCATATTTAAGTTATTGTATTTATTTTGTTATGTTTTGTTTTTACCTCTTAGAAGCCTATTCTTTTCTAAGGAGAGACAGAAAGGAGTGGATCCAGAAGGGAGGGGAGATGGGGAGGAACTGGGAGGAGTAGTAGAGAGAAGGGAAACTATAATCAGGATATATTGTATGGGAAAGATATGTATTTTTAATAAAAGAAAAAAATAAAACAAGACCAAAAAGTAAATGTATGCCACTTACTTATATGACTTCATATGACTTCAGTGATTCAATTAGTATAATTCATATTCATCAAAAACTAGGAAATCTACAATATTTGCTGGTACAATTTCCTTTTGTTCGCAAATATACAAACTATAATCTGTAAGGGCATCATTATGAGACATATGGCCTTCATGGTAGGATGGTAGGAAAATCTTTTCGCATGGTTTATTTAAGCTAAAAGGCTAAAATGGCCCTTGATTCCCATATAGGGAAGATTTTAGCACACTTTAATGATAAACACTATTGATCTTCTTGCTTTATGCACCTTCAAGCTTTGTGAGTTCAGTGTAAAAAATCAAAGTTTCTTGATGATGATAATTATTATACTTTGATTATTTGGCAACATTACACATATTTAAAAAATATGTCATATATATGTAAAAATTTATATAAAATAAATGTTGGGTGCATGTTCCTTTGTTTCTGTTGCCCACTCTGGATCTTAGAAACTGTGGTGGCTATAGGTTGTCTGATAGAGAGTACTTCTGGGTCCCTGCTAGGTGTGGACACTATAGGGGGGTCCCAGGTAGGACATATTTCTAGGTATTAAGGACTGACACAGAAGGATGGGAATGGGCTAGAATTGGGGGTGGGGCTTAAAGGGTCCACAGCAAGCGGAGAAGCTTGGCCTGGCAAGAGCTTTGGTAGAGCACAAGAAGGGTGGAGTTAGAGAGGGAAGACAGGTTCCTGCAAGTAGTCTGCTCTAGGACTGGAGATGAAACCAGGGAATTGAAATGGAGGGCATGGAGGAGAATGAGGATCACATACCTGATTTCATGGCTGGAGGAGCAAGAGAGTACCCTCCCAGGTAGAGGGTACCTCCAAGTATTGACAGCTGATACAAAGGGCTGGGATAAGGAGGACAGACTGCGTTTACAACGAGGATCTGTAGAGTCCCTGGAAATGGAGCAGAAAGGATAGACGGTTGCCTCCAAGTAGTCTGCTTCAGGGCTGGGAATGAGACAGGATGCTGGGTATGGAGGACAAGAAGAAGAGTGAAGCTTGTCTACCTGATGACCAGACTGGTCAGCAGGCTCCCAGGAATTAGTACCTCCCGATATTGGAGGGTGAGACAAAGGGATGGAGAAAGGGAGGAAGGGAGGGAGATTGGGTCCACAGAGAAGATCTGAGTCCTCTGGGAATGGAGGAATTGAGGAAGGAGAAGCTCCACCAGATAGTCTGCTACAGGGCTAAGAATACTCTTAGATCAGGGTGTTACTCAGCAATCATCAGAGAAGCTTTTTTTTTTTTTTGGTAGATGGGAACAAATATGGAGACTCACAACAGTACAATGTGTAAAGACCTTGGAATAACACTCAGTTGTAAGTGGAATGTCTCCACCAAATCCCACCCTCTCAGGGCACAAGTAACCCTATGGAATAGGTGACAGAACAATTGTAAGAGCCACAGGGGATGGAGGACACCAAGGAAGCAAGGCCCTCTAAGCAGGACACACATAAACTCACAGAGACTGTTTGTGGAAGCATGCACAGGGCCCACATGTGTCTAAGGCAGATGTGGTTCCAGGGCTGAGAGGGAAAGTGCACACAAGCCCCCATCCTTAACCCGAGGGTACCTCCAAAATGAAAAATTAGTTTTCTTCAACACAATCTCCCTGAGCATACAATACATTCTTTAAGACAGGTGCCATGCCCACCCAGCTGTAGTTAGCCAACACAAAACGAACTCAATAGCATTTTTTTGAGGTTCTTTGTCTCAAAATACACTGTCAAGACATTTTTTTTTAAAGCTCACAGGTCTTTTGCATACATGTTACAGTTTTTGGTTTTATGGTTTTTTGGGATTTGTGTGTGTCTCCACATCTATATGTGGTTTTTGTGTTTTTTCTTTGGTTCTTTTTTGTCTTTGGTTTATCTTTTTCCATTTAATTTGTATTTGTTTTATCTTATTTTATTTTAATTTTTTTAGATGCCTGTTTGTTTTCTAAGGAGAGAGAGAGAGGGTGGATTTGGGTGGGTGAGGAGGTGGGAAAGATCTGAGAGGACTTGGGGTGGTGAAAGCATAATCAGAATATATTCTATTAAAAAACTGTTTTCGTGTAGTATGGAAGAGGAAGTAACGGTACTTTTCTGAATAAATTATTTTTTATTTATTTATTTTTAATTTTATAATTTGATTTAATTTTTCATATCAGCCATGGATTCCCCTGTCCTCCCTCCTTCTGCCCCCCCCTCGGCCTCCCCCCAGCCCACCCCCCATTCCTATCTCCTCCAGGGCAAGGACTCCCCTGGGGATTCAGTTCAACCTGGTAGATTCAGTCCAGGCAGGTCCAGTCCCCTCCTCCCAGGCTGAGCCAAGTGTTCCTGCATAAGCCCCAGGTTCCAAACAGCCGGCTCATGCACTAAGGACAGGTCCCGGTCCCACTGCCTGGGTACCTCCTAAACAGTTCAAGCTAATCAACTGTCTCACTTATCCAGAGGGCCTGATCCAGTTGGGGGGGAATCCTCAGCTATTGGTTTATAGTTCATGTGTTTCCACTAGTTTGACTACACAATTTCATCCCTCCCTCCTTTCTACAACTTTATTCTTTTGCCCTCCAGTTTCTGAAGTTCCTTTTTTATTAGGGAGATATATATATACACTATGGTATATGTTTACAATTCTTACAATTGTCTTTTTGCTTGGTTTATACTGCATTGTGATGCAACAACTTTTTATGCATTCAAATTTATCCAATATTTTGTTTTATTGCCTCTGGGTTTAGAAGAATAATGATGTCTTTCCCTACATTAAAAAAAAATTAAGTCATTTATGTACCCTACTATATGTATGTTGCATTTTTCATATTTAAGTCCTTAATCTGTTTGCTATTATTTATTCTGGGGTATGAAATAAAAACTAAATCTAATTTTGTCTGTTTTCCAAAACATTACCATGGTGTTCCAGGAACATTTATTTAAATATTTATTGTTATGATAAATAGACATTGAAGTTGTCACCATTATCGTAGTGGTCTTCTTCTGTATCGGGGGTTAATTTTAGTTTCTCTTACAGTAGTCTGGCTATCTATTGATGTTCATACAGCTCACTTGTTAGTTTCTGAGACCATAAAAACGTTTTCAGCCTGGTAGTGTTTACTGTCCTTTCATTCTTTTATTCTCCTGCATTTTCTTTCCCATCTATACATGCTTTCCATATGAATTTCAATAACAGCTTACCTAACTCCATAAAATAGCTTTATTGACAGTTTTATTGGAAAAAAATAAAAATAAAAAACTATTTTCAATTAAAAAAAAAGCAAAAAAAAAAACCCCTGAATTTTGTTAAGCACCAAAACCATGTGTTGTCTCATTGAATGCACAATAAGATGATCGCAATAATTGTTATGCCAGCATTTACCGCTAAAATCATATCTGTAAAAACATGAAGCACAAACACAGAGCAACCTATAATACCAACGCAGAAAGCTAGCATGAAAAATCAAAAGACAATAGTAAAAAAAAAAAATGGTTGGGGATTTCACAGTACTTCTGTTAAATATTTGCTTAGTATTTTTGTATTTTCAATATGTTAGAATGCTAATTTTGCAGATTTAATTAATAAAAATTTTTTCAAAAGATGGTATTTACAGTACGCTACACCCACTGACCATCTAACAACGTTGGAAAGGCTATCCTTAAAAAACAAGCACAGCTCACGAGCATTTTGATTCCGCCTTTACAATATTTCACAGAAACAGTAAATGGTGAGTCAGTTTGCCATTGTAATTATCATCTAAGCAAAACGATGAAAAGAGTGTCCATTTTTTTTTCAGCTCTAGTAGGCTTTACTCATGTGAAATGATCTGCTGCCTTGCATTTTACATGTTATGGTTTCACAACATACTGCATAGGTTTGTGTCACAGATTCCATAAGTCACTCTATGGGATGCATTGTCCACTCTCATTATTTCAAACAAATGAAAGGAAATACCCCCAGTGATTATCACAGCTTCTTCAAGAAAACAAAATTAGCATGGGAAAAACTGCAACAAATCGTTATACCCTTTGATAGTTAACTAACTACATGATAGGAAAAGTTAAAAAAACAAAACCAAAAGACAACTTTTTTTTTCACTCAAAACTTAACTCTGTAACAATGTCCCTAAGTGTTTTTTCTGAACATCATGTTGCAAGGTTTTTCTTACAGGCTCTCCATGCCCAAAATTGAGCCATTCTTAATTGTACCTGAATTTACAAAAACTAAACACCCAAATTTTCTCTTCTTCTCAATACAAATGACTGCTTTGAGAGCCAGTATGAATTAACATTAATAAACCCTTTACCGTGTTAACCTCAGAGATATTTGTTGCAAGTGCACTTTGTGTAGCCCACTAAAAAGGTGTTTTGTTTTCTTCTGTTTTCAGTTTTTTGGTCTTATTTTCTTTCTTTCTTCTTTATTCTTCTCTCATACAATACATCCCAACAACAGCCTCTCCTCCATCCACTCCTCCCCGTGCTCCCCCACCTCCCCTCTTCCCAGATGAACTGCTCCTCTGTTTCCCTTCAGAAAAGAGCAGACCTCCCAGAGATACCAACCAAACACAGCATAACAAGATACAATAAGACTAGGTACAAATCATCATATCAAGGCTGGACAAGGCAACCCAGTAGTAGGATAGGGGTAACAAGAGTAGGCAAAAGAGTCAGAGACACTCCCTACTCCCACTTTCAGGAGTCGTAAATGTGTTTTTGAAAGAAGGGAGCATTCATATGTTTGAAATTCAATCAATTAAAACATGAAAATGTCAAGCTGTATAGTTAATGTGGGCAAAACAAATTTTTAATATAAGCAACTCATTCAAATAATTCAGGGAACAAATTTTTAGTATATATATATAGATATAGATAGATATAGATATAGATATAGATATAGATATATAGAGAGAGATTGAACCAAGATTCCTTCCTTTCTTTAAAGTATTCTGCTTGCAAACATGGTAGTTTAGGCAACAATGTGACCTAGTTTTGTAAGAAAATATTTTAAATTACATATTATTCATAGGACAAAGAAAAACACTGCTTACCTCTTAGAAGGGAATTAAATAAACCCTCCTTAATGTGCTTTAGAAAAGAGGGCTTGGCAGCGAAGTTCAGAGACTACTACTGAAGTGTTCATTGACACCACATAACAGCATCACCTACCAATGGCAGATGCTTCTATTTTTTTATTCTTCTTGTTGTTCATGGGTTGACAGGAAGATCTTTTTTTTTGCTATACTAAGCAATAAATGAAAAATAAAATGTGTTCAAAGTGCTCATTTAGCTTTATATTATCATGTATATTTAGTGAAAATATTGGATAAAACTTCAGGTCTTTGCTTCACTGCCATGTGGTTGCTTTCTTCAACAATACGAAATGTTTTGGTATTGCTTAGGAATTTTGTTTTGTATGTCTTACAACTAATCTGTTAAGTTGTAAGAAATCCCAACTCCCTGGTAGAGTCTGAAAGGACCCAAAATTATTCTATAGGTTGAGAAGTGGCAATAAGCACATAATAAATGATAACCTGGTTTGAGGAACTTAAGGCTAAAATCATTGATTAAATGAATACAAATATATTCAGCGATTGTAATTCCAAAATTTAGGTCTCTGAGAGTGCAGGGAATAAAACTGCATCAACATGTGCATACCCACTCCATGAGGATACTGCCCATTAGGCTGAGTTCCACTGGGTTTTAGTTCCTAATGTAGATGACTACAGTATGCTTCATGATTTCACACATTTTAGGACATAATTTTGCCATGATAAGTGGGCCAAATACTGCTCCAATATTTAACTGTGTAGAAAAGAGGATTTCCAAAATACCACACGCACACACACACAGACACAATATCAAGTCACATATGGCAGATGCATGCATATTAGCACATAATTTTACTGTGCCATATTGGACACATATTACTTCTATATTCAACTATGTATACAGGAGGATTTCCAGTACACACACACACACACACACACACACACACACACACACACACACTATTGAGTCCCACACTCCAGTAAACAAAGGCTATGTTTGCTTGTGTATAACCTGCTAATTTATAGAGGAAAAATTACACTATTAGATCAGATAGAAAACAGGTAACCTTTATTTCACATAGCAAAATGTTAGCTGAAATTCAAGTGTATTATACCTGTGCACAGACTTTTAGAAAATAAGTAATTCCAGTATTTAAGAGTCTCTGCTAACTGGGTAAGACTGTCCGTATGCCACGCACACTGAAACCTTATTTGATAAAATGTAATTGTTCCTTAAAGAAAAAATAAATACTCTAAATCTTAGTTATACTTGCTGGTAAAGGTGACTTAAAAATTGACAGACTCTGATAAAATTTACTATTAAAATGATTAGACAAGCTTGCAAATCAATAATATGTACATTTTTAATAATGTTTACTTCTTTTGGTTAAAATTTAATATAGTGTTTTAATATAAATGTTAATAATTGAAATGTGAAGAAATCATTTTTCATGGAAAAACTTCATTATTCAAACAAATAGAGCCTTCAGTAAGATAATTCAGCCTGAGTCAGTAATGGACCAGTTACAAATTGGCAGTGAACAATACTCCAGTTGGGACCGAGAGAATTTACCAAAGTGTACAAGTAGATGAATTATGCAAAATCTACTACTCTAATGTGAGCAGTTTCAAAAATAATAAAAAGAGCTAACAACTCATGTCTAATTAGTCAAAGAGACAAGGGACTACTTCAACACTCCATGCAAATGGCCGCTAACAATCCTGCAGACTCCATTCACATTTACTCTAATGGCAAGGCAATAAAAATGTTGAAGACGCTTTTAAGCAGAATGTACTTATCTGTTGGCACATTGAAATTCTAAAAAGTTTCCAGAGATGTCTATAAAAGTGAAAGTTTTCTATTAATGATGAAAATGTTTATTCCATGGAAAGGATTTTTATGTCATCTCATTTCCTTGTGCCAATGATAAAAATTTATTCAACAGTTAGTGTTGGTTGTATTCCAGCAGCAATTTTGACTCCATAATGTGTGATACAGGAAGCATTAACAGGCTTCCCATGAAGCCTTTGTAAGGGGCACTGCTTATCCCTCAACCTGATGGTCTGGAATATGGAAGGGAGATCCATATTTTGCTTGTTTTTAATGTGTTGGGATCATATCCAGGGCCTACATATGAGAGGAGTATGTTCTACCACTGAGTTATACTCCAAGCCCCTAGAAATCAGATGTTTCTCTTCTTTTAAAAATGAATCACTGGATTAATTATTTAAAAGTCATATAAAGATGAATAGTAACTCGGCTGAGACACAGAACAAACAAAACATTTGTAGAGTTCATTTACCTCAAATGGAACCAGTCTTAACTATAACTTCTAAATTATCAAAGTGAGAAGAGCTTTCTCACTCACCTACATCAGTGCTACTCTAAACACACACAGCTGATTTGGTTGGTGAATTGAAGAGATACTATCAAAACCTGATATCAAATTACTATGAAAATGATCTAGGATATAAGAAGGAAGAAAACAAGGGAGGGAGGAAGGGGAGATGGGAGGAAAGGAACAGTGGAGGAAGGTAAGAAAGGACACCACTTACTCCTTTCTTTCTTTGAGATATATTTTAGATGTAATTCAGTTACTGAGATATCCAAGGCAATGTTATTCTTATCAACATTTTTATATTTATCATGTTTTAAAATGAAAAGCATCCACTGAGTGAAATTAACTGATATGTGCAAAACAATTTCCCTTAGTTGATAAGGAAAATAATATATAAAATAGACAGACAGACAGATAGATGAGGACATAGAAAGTATTTAAATATGATTTGTTTGCATTATCATTTATACATACACATACAAATGCACAAACACACACATATGCCTTCTATTCTGTCACATAAAACCTGATTATATACATTATACACATTACACATACTTTCCTTCTAGATGAAAGTTAGTAAAAGTAATATATTTCAACATGTGCACTGAGCATCTAGTAACTATTCTGTAACTATTCAAAACTTTTACTGAAGGGGCTGGTGGTATGGCTTAGCAATGTAGTTGCTATTACTGGTTGAATTATTTATTGTACTTCAAATATCCTCTACTGGATTTCTAATTTTATTTTTATAAAATAATATTTTATTAATTCTTTGAGACTTTTATACAAAGTACTTTGAATATATTCTTTCTCACTCTTCTCTAACTACTCTCAAATCTATCCCCAAATTTCATGCCTTCTTTGTTTTTTAATAACTCATATAATCCAATTTGTACTGGCCACAAAGTCAGTTCTGCCCAGGAAATAGAACCAAAAGAGTGATATCTTGAAACTAAAAATAAAAGCTGTATTGCAAAGTAAAATGTTCATCAATTTAAGAAGCAGCATACAGAATGCAAAATATCTTTAGCAGTTAAACATCTGACAGAGGATTAGTGTCTAGAGTATAAAAAAGACTCAAAAAAGGAAAAAAAGGAAGGAAGAGAGGGAGGAAGAAAGGAAGGAGGAAAAAAGGAAGAAAAAAGAAAGATAGAAAAGAAAAGAAAACCAAACTAAATTAAAGAGTAGAATGAAAATTTTAAAGGAGAAGGGAACTGAACAAAGAGCACTCAGAAGAAGTACAGGTTGTTAAAGAGTTTTAAGAACATTCATCATGCTTAGCCATCTTGGAAATATGAATTAAAACTACTTTGAGATTTCATCTTGACCCACTTAGTATGGCTTATATAAAAAATAGAGGACAATACATACTGGCAAGACTATCGGGAACTAGGAAAGCTCAACTCTGCTGGAGAAGGGCAAATTGAAACTTCTGCTATGGAAATCATCGCAATAGTTCATAGAAATACAAGAAGTAGATCTATATAAGACCTTGCTATAATGCTCTTGGTCATGTACTCAAAGTACTGTATCCTGCCACAGAGACCCATGATCATCTGTGTTCATGGCTGCTCTATTCACAATAGCTAGGGCATGGAAATAGACTAGGTGCTGATCAATTGATGGATGAATAGTGAAACTATGGTGCCTAATCACAACAGAATTTTATTTAACTACAATAAAAATAAAATTATTAAATTCATGAGTAAATGGATGGATCTGGAAAGCATTATACTAAGTGAGGTGACCCAGAACGCCAAGAACTAGATAATAGCCTGTTTGGTTTATGATAACAATGGAAACATTGCATTCTCGTTTTTTAATAGTCATCTTCTAAAATCCTCACACAGGAGACAGTAGAAATGGCACAAATGTTCATCCATAGCATTTTCACTACTAAGGCACTAAAATCTTACTTGAGAGCTCAAACTTCATGCTGTAAACACCTCCTACATATTTCCCTATTTAATAACATCACATGAAGATTAGGCTTTCAATGGATTAATTTTAATTGTGGGTAGGGCTTATCTCCCCATTCTACAGCAGTGGCTAAGCGAGTGAAGAGAAAGTGAGGCTAAGCAAGAAAATGATGAACATGGGCTGTGGTATGGTTCTGTCAATAGAGTGCTTGCCATGAAAATATGAGGAACTTAGTTTGGATCTTCAGGACTTACATAAAAAGCTAGGTCAAACAGTACACTCTCGTAACCTTAGCACTGGGTAGGCAGAGATAAAAGGAGCCACAAGGTTTTCAAGTCAGCCAGCCTAACCAAATTAGTGAGCTCAAGGTTCATTTAAAAAATAAAAAAATAAAAAACTTTGTCAAAAATGAGGTAGAGAGTGATTGAGGACACATGCACACTTATGAACATGTATACACATATGCACTACAGAGAGAGAGACAGACAGAGAGAGAGGGGGAGGGGGTCTTCCGATCTGTGGGGTTCGGAGGGAGGGAGGGAGGGAGGGAGGGAGGGAAGAACAAGGGCTAGAGAGTTGGCTCAGTGATGAACAGCATTTGCTGATCTTACAGAGGACCCAGATTCCTGTCCCAGCACCCACATAAGGAATATGACCTTTCTTAATTCCAGTTCCAAAGAAATACAGTGCCCTCTTCCAGTTTTGGCAGGCACCAAGTATATTCAGAGTGCACATAATATGCTTATATGTACACATAAAATGAAAATAGACATTTTTTTCAAAAGAGATGATGATGTGTAATGAGATTTTCTTAATGGCAGTGATGGAAGAGTCAACAACTGCAAAATGAGGACAAAGATAGAAATTCTGTCAGCTTTTAATGGACATGTATATCATAACTCATCCTTTCATGGCTGAGATATCATTAGAGAGGAGTGGGCTGAGTAATTGTAAGATCCAGAGGTGAGAGATGACTACAATAAAACACTGTTTTCTAGACACAACAGGACAGTTGTACCAATTACCTCACAAATATATAGCATGCACAGGACTGTTCAAGCTCATGTAAGAACAATTCCAGCATGAGTAGTGGAGGTGGGCACAAAATCCCACCCCTGAGGAGCTGCTGGCCTTTGATAGCTACTAGTGGAGGAAGAGTTAGTTTTCTTTAAGGATGTGGCCCCTGGTAGGTCCATCACAGGCCAGTGAATGACCATGAACTCAAGAATAAATAGGCAGCACAAATTGTACTGGATGAGCTTATGACAAATGAGGATGCTAAGTGGGTCAAAAAGAGAGGTCGGATCTGGGAAGGGCTAGGAAAGGGAGGGGAATGTGATCAACCTACATTGCATAAAATTCTCAAATAGTTAAAAATATTTTTTAAAGAGTCACAAGACTATAACTAGTCTTAGTTACAAAAGGAACTCAGTCAATGCTACAAGGTCTTTTAGTAAAAATATAAATTGATCTAGATGAGACATTTTTTTTTTCTAAAACCAAGTTGTAAAGTTTCCTACCTTCAATAAGCAGCACAAAGACTACACTGAATCAGTAGGTAATTAAATATTTAGGATGAAAGAGATAAAATTATTAGTATCACTCTGGAAGAAAAATTGAGTGTAAACTGAAGAAAATCTATGAGACTAGATATAGCAGGAAATAAATGATAACTTGCTATGGCTTTTATTAAATTCAAACAATAAGAAACAATCACTGGCATAAGCTAGTTCTAAATGAATATGCTAAGGTCAAAGACAGTGAAAAAAATAACGGAATCTGACCTTTGGAATACAAATAGCTAATGAGGGTTCCTGGGGCAACAAGGAAGGAAGGAAAATAAAGTTCTGTGGAAGAGTGCAGGCAAAATCTTCATTTCATTGTATTTATTTAAGCACCCCTTTTTTTGTTTTGTTTTTGCTTTGCAAGGAGAAAGAGGGGAGGAAGAGAGAAAGACCATGATGTTGGGTGGGTAGGGAGGTGATCAGTATCTGGGATGAATTTAGAGAAGGGGAAAAACATGAACAAAATAAATTGTTTGAATTTTTTTAAATAAAAATATACAAATGTAAAGCTGAAGTATAATTTAACAAGATGATGTACTCTACTCTTTTACATATATTATATCACCATATAGTGTTCAACACTAGAGTCTCCACTATATTGCTACAAAAAATGAAATATACAATGATAGAAATATTAACAAGATAAAAATAGGGATCAACACAGTATTCAACTCACACAAATTAACAAAATGTGAGCAAATTTTGGCATAGAATAAAATGGCAGAAAGAGTTAAAAACAATAGCGCCATTAAAAATATTTTTAAATTAAAATACTTAAATTCACTAGATAGATGTGTTTGTAAAAGTAGCTATGATGTTGAAAGTGTTATCATAATCTAGGTGTCCCTGTATCACATCACTGTGTGGGTAGTAGAGACAGTCAGATCCCAAGAGCTCACTGGACAGCCAGACTAGACTAAAAATAGGGGTTCGGATAATTTCTAATGCTTTAGTAAGAGAATCTTGGGAAATTTTTTGACATTAGACATTGAAGACCAAACTTACATGGATATACTGTAATTTTGTATTGAAAGTAGAAAGATAAACCACAACACCAACTGATTAAAACACATAGAAGAAAGAATTTCATGTCTTGAAGGCAAAAGAGCAGAAATGGAGAGCTCAGGCAAAGAAAATACTAAATCTAAGAATATCCAGGCAACAAACATCCAAAAATTCTGGAATACTATGAAAAAAACCAAAGCTCTGAACAAGGGAGAACAAATATAATATTCTGCATTTACAATATTGCAGTACAAATGACACAATTAAGATAATGTTCTTATTTTTAAGTGACTATTGCTGTCCACTCCCTTGGGTTGATCTAAAGGGATTTTACAAAATCAAATTGTGTCTGCTTTATCATTATTTAAAACAAAAAAGATAAGTAGTTGGTATGAAAATATATGGTAGATAGAGAGATAATAGATAGATACATAGATAGATACATAGGTACATAGATAGACTATATATAGATAAATAGATGATTGATAGATTTTAGATAGATAATAGATAGACATAGAAAGATAGGTAGATGATAGATAGATAGATAGATAGATAGATAGATAGATAGATAGATAGATAATAAATAGATAGAGATAGGTAGATGATTGAAAGATGATAGGTAGGTAGATAGATAAATAGATAGTTGATAAAGATAATTGTCAGATGATGACAGAGAGGTATAAACAAATTTAAGATAGCCAACATGGAAAACACTGTTGTTTAATATAATGTTCATGCTAAAATAGAGATGGGATTCAGGGTTTCATTCTATGGTAAATTTCAAAGGAAGAGTTCATATAAGGTCTACCTAGCTAGGTGACAAAGAGAAATAATTCAATCCAGTTTACAGAAAGACTGGATGACACTATACTTGTATTTTGAGTCTGTGAAACAGAAGCAAATAAAGTTGACCAAGTGACAAATTTGAACATGTAGCAAGATCCAACAAACATCAGATGAGAAGAGAAGCTTGTTTGTTTTGGGATTTCTTCTTATTCTTGATTCATGTTGATCATTGTATGTAAAAAAGTAAGCTTGAAAAAAGAAGCCATAAACTAAGATTTGATGCCTTCATACCAGTAAGCTAAGTGGAACTGAAGGTTTTATATCTGCTTTATGGAAAAGTTTTACTTCTTAACACTATGGTTTAAAAATAATCTCATTTTTAAGAAACACACACACACGTGCACACACACACACACATATACACATACACACACACACACTTCTCTATGGATCCTACCTAGCAGGATTTACCCCAACTTCAATGAGCCTTTTCTGAGAAGCTGTTGTCCCTTGAACTAAGAACATCTAAGTCATATTTTGGAGACTCTTGAAGATTAAACAATATACTTAGGAAAAAGAACAAATCGGGTTGTGCCTCCAGAAAAAATACTTTTAACATTGGGAGATGGTGTAATACAAAATATCATGGACAGGACCAATAATACTTAGAAACAACATATAAAAGACTAAATTTAATGATACTAGAAAAAAAAGCACACATTCAGAAAAGCATGCTCTTCAATCATAACCTCTTCAAACTAAGTCATTGAAGGACATATAAGAGGTGACATGAATGGAACTGTTTATGTTTAGGTGGATCATAGCAATCCACCTAAAAATATGATTTGGCAAATATAAGAAAATCCATTATGGGTTTATTCAGCTATGTTTCAGAAATTATTTTAAACTGTGGGTCTTAGTAGTGTTACTACTTAGGAAAATCATTTTATTTTTATAGTTTTTAAAGTATTTAAGAAGAAATTGTCATTCTGTTAATAATATGATGATTTGAACTAAAATATGAATATGTGTATACATATATAACAAATACCAGAAGGTTAGAGTATAAATCATGACTGTATCATGCTCCTTTACTGTCCACTATATGTTTAAAATTATGTTTGTTTTTTTAAACAAATAGTTTATTGATACTATTGAATTAGTTTCAATTTTAGAAAAAAATCTAAAAACTGGCTATTATTATGGCTCTAGAAGATAGCCCTGACCATTCAAAGCTGTTCTATCTCTTACCCACAATAAAATTCTTCCCCCTGGTTGGGGAGGGAATTCAAAATGAAGGATGATCAGAAGAAGAGAGCTATAGAAGAAGGAACTATGAAGAGCATGTTGGGAAATGAACAGAAACATGAAGAAAGCTTTCTGTGCTGCAGTGATCATCACGGGATTAACGCTCTGCAGAACCTAGGGCGGAGCAGCCAGGCACACAGAGTGAAGCCTTGTCCAAACAAAATCAAACCAAAAAAAGCTTAAGAATTACCATTCAGACAGTCCTTCAAACATGGGTCCTTAAAAGAAAAATGTATAGTTTTTGTTGTTCAGCAGCAAATCATTCTAGTTTTCAACATAAAATTGTAAATAGTTAACCAATTAAAAGCACAGAGTAATAGCTGTATAACATTTAAAATGGTGAGTTTAAAAAAAATCTTAAAAGCAAACTGTCAAGACAGGCAGGATGCTTGTCCTCCTCTATCTCTTTACATGGCTGTTTATTCATCTCAACTTGATCTGCACCTGCTCTGTTTATGAGCCCAGCCTCTGATTCTTGTGAAATTGAAGTGTTTCATCTTCCACGCACATCTTCCTGGATCTTGAATGGCTCACATCCTAATGCTCTAATTCTCAAAGGCTTACGGGCTGCATTGATATCAGAGGGTCCTTATAAAAGAAACATCAAGGACCCTCACAGATGACAGACTCAAATTATGGAATGAGGTGCTTGTGTGACTTGAGATTCTGTCAGAGGCTATTGCATCTGGGTTACTCCTTTTATGCCTTATCTGGGACACCACAACTAAGGAGCAGACACCACTATCATGCATTTGTCACTAGGGTCTTTGACCTGTGTCACTCACTCTTAAAAGGCAGGACTGATGCAGACATTCACACTGCTTTAATAATAGGTTGTAATTGTCCTCTTTCGTTCGCAGGGGAAGAAAAAATCCAGTGAGCTGTGAAGCTTGCAGCAGCATTTAATTTCTAAAATAAGACTTCGACCAGAATAACAACACTAAACATGTAATAGCAATACCAACCTCCTCCACTGGTTTTTTTGTTGTTGTTGTTGTTGTTTATTTGTTTTTTGCCCCCTTTGTCCTTTTTGTCAGAGCAAAGGCAGCTTAGAAAGCCAATTTCAGTCTGTGTTTTGTTCAAATTATAAATACATAAGAATGTTTACGGGGCTCCAAATGGCACAGACAGGAGCACGACGTGTACTGTTAAGAAAAAAATTCAAACAAATAAAATAGTTTCCCCCTTCACAAAAAAAAAAAAAGAAGAAGCAGCAGCACTGATAGATTGTGACTCCCTGCATTGAAGTGATCAAGTCCTACATAAGGTCAGAGAGGATGGAACTGTATGTTTAGGTTCAGCCAGTTTCTCAATAATTGTTTAAGTTCAAGGTATTGGCATGTGAATTTCATTCTTTGGTTAAAGGAAGAATAATGATCAAACAAGATCATCCATCTTTCTAATTCATAAAGTCTATATATTTTCAAAGGAACATGTGGTGATATTCCATTATATAAAATTTATAACAGCATAATTACAATGTTATTGGTTCAAATGATAACTGTTATCAGCACTTTCTTTTTTTATCTCTGAAGCAAAACTATTAAAAAAAAAAGTGACTACCTTTAAACACATCACTGAATTGTGGGGCTTCCAGCACCAAATTTTCAGACTGTCATCTACAATACCATTGGCTCTAAGGTTGCATTATAAAGTATTTAGTAAATAAAATGCAAAAGCAACGAGGAAATCAGGGGTAATTGCTGGTGTATAATGACTTAATTCTTGAAGAACAGGACAAACGGCGAGACAGTCTATTGAGCTGCCCTACTTAGAAGCCCGCTAACAGCTCCAAAGAAAGATTATCATGTGCCACACACTCTCCCCATTCTCTTTTTCAAAATCACCTGTTAAGCAACTCCACATCACCTAGAAATCAGCGGCATTGCCTCCCAGTGATGTACCTTCATTGTTTGTGTCCTCAGCAGGTGAATTTTAGAACCAAGTACTCTATAAACATTAACAGGTTCTCTGTTCCCTTCACCCTGGTTTTGAATTTGGGAATTACAAATGTACTAAAATAATGTCTCCGACCTTGTGGGCTGTGTGCATAACTCATCCTTCAGATGCCTCCATTCTATCAGATGCTGTTTAGCCAGATGATGCTTTAGATGGAAGTTCATTCTTTCAAGGGGTGTGGTGCCCTTTTATTTCTGTAGCCTAAGCAGGTGTGAATGATAGCCTCATGTTTGCTATTTCCATTCAAAGTAGTGTGTCTTTTGATACTGACTTCTATTTCATTGGATTTGACTTTCAAAATGAACTGCATTACCCACAGTTAAAAGCCTAGGATTGCTACTTAAAATATATTTTTTGTTTATTTTGAAGCTCAGACATCTTTTTCTTATGCTTATCCTCATTCTTGAAGAAAAAATAATGAGCTTTACAATTTAAATGCTGAGTGTCAGTTATTTAACACCAGAGTGATGGCAAAAATTGTTTAAATTTGTAAATATTAGGTCCACGTAATCATGTGGCTCAAATGGAAGGCTGGATAGTGGACTTGGAATGTATGTCATGTTCTCAGGCCTCGTAATGATGACCCTTCACTTTTTACAACACCCATGATACTTTATTTTTATTTCCATTTGTTTTTTGTTTAGAAAAAAAGAGCAAGATCATATAGCTTATTAAATGATTCCTAATTTGATCTCAGAGTTTATCTTTTCCCCGGGTCATGGTTCTTGTACTATAAAGCTATGTTGAGTCCTCTACCTTGTTCTCCTGCTCTACATTCCCTCCTCTTTCTGCTGCTTCTTCTCTCTCTTCATCTTTTCCCTCCTCTTTCTGCTTCTTCTCTCTCTTCATCTTTTCCCTCCTCTTTATGCTTGTCATGAATGAAATTCTCCCAGCTATCTTTTTTCTTGCCAGAACAAGAAAATGTAGTTTTAGAAAAATCAGATAAAAAGAGATATTCACAATGGATCTTAAAAGATGGTTTCAAATGATTTCTCAACACAGAATGAGGGAAAACTCAATATAATAGATTTTATATGAAAATGACATGAAAGATTAAGGTACTATATTCATATCAATTAGAAGGCCCTTGCATTGTGAGAATGTATGGAATTTACTTGAATTCTATCTTTCCTACAGCAGTAAAACTCTGAATTGACAGATTTCCATCCCATTATTTATACACAAATTGGAAATTTGATATCAACATCACATGATCTCAAATTAGTCCACAAATTCATGCAATAGTCTTTTCTTGTATAGTTTATTTTACACGATATTTTGATGCCTTCCTGTCATTCGGTTAAAATACAACTCATCATTCTAGGTTCAGCTTAAAATTCTATATAGTAAACTCTTCTCCTATCATTTAGTACAGGCTAATCACGAATCCATTCATGATTTTATGGCAGAAGAGAGGGATGGATGAAGGGGAGGTGAAAGCATTTATGCTTCCAGTCTTCTCACAGTGAAATAAGAATTCTTCACTGTGTCATCTTCTGAGTTCCAGTCCTCTGACTCTTTAAGCCAAAGATGGTAACAGAATTAGCCCCATTCTGCACATGTTCTGCACCATGCCTGCATCTTCATAAATAGCTTTTGTTAAAGTCATTTAGGTGACCCAGCATTTATTCTGCCTATTGCTGGAGGACTGGCAATATATTATGTGTGTTTCTACTGCAGTGCTATGGCATGTTTTAAATAAACATTTATTTCCCTCTAAATTGTGAGTTATTTGAAAAGAAATCTTGTTTGGATTTATAGCCTTTATCCCAAGTAAGAACTTTCCATAAATTAAAATTCCTGATGAATGTGTTTTGTTTTTTTTTTCCCTCCTTTCTGAATTTAGAAGATTCACTCTCAAATGTTTGTTCTTCCATCTAAAGATACTGGAAAAGTCCAAACCTTACTTTGGAGGCAAATATTTATCAGCTTGCAGGCTTTGTATATGCTGTGAGTGTGTGTGTGTGTGTGTGTGTGTGTGTGTGTGTGTGTGTGTGTGTATTGGCTGAAATTACCCTAAGACATTTTTTGAAATTATGTCAGCTATTGGTGAATGCAGAAAACCTTTAATGAAAGGTCACAGCCATGGTTAAACAATCAGTGTTGTAAAGGCCACTGGATGAAGTTTCATGTTATATTCTGAGGAAGGTTAATTTAAATGATTTTCCATGTTGACAAAATATAGTATTACTTTCCTTTTCATTTTATATGACTTTGGCTTGAATGACTTAAATATGCAGTGTAACAGAAGAGACAATCATGGCAGTTCCTGGTGGTCAGAGTCATGAAAAGGATGGAAACAGCCAACTTCAGTTTATACCACTACAATAGATGGCTTTCATATAAACTACAGTAATTTAATATGCCTATTACTTAGTAATGTGGAACTTTAGTCTCAGATTCATGTCCTGTCTTATCACACAATCTTTGAATTTTTCCCTGCGGGCACACACACACAAATACACACACACACACACACACACACACACACACCATTTCCAAATGGTTGTTTTATGTTTGTAAAACAGAATAACCTGTGAATTTGCTTCTTTATAATACTTTTAGAAAAATAACACAAAATATGATAGCACAATAAAGAATAAAAAGTGCTATGCAAAAGCAGTCAGGAAATAGTCATGATCAAATGATCAAGTAAGTGGTACAGATAGCAATCATTATGAAAACAAAAAGTTAAACAGTTAGGGCAATCCATGGAGAAGATAGAGTTTAAATGGTGAAAAAAGGCTTTAAAAAGTTGAAAACATATCTTCTAAAATAAGAAATACGTTATAAATAACTAAAGCAATATACAAAAGTGCTGTTTTACCTTCATCACAGTGGCTGCACTTTAAACTATTATCAGGTCCAGCAGCTCAGGTCATAGCCTGGGGGTGAATTCGGTTCCCCCAGACAATGGTTCTGTTTCTGCAGCTAAAGGCAGCTTTAACTATATGTTTATCATTCTAATAAAGCTCTCAAAGGCTAGGGTGAAAACCTGTGAGCTCAGAGAGTTAGAGAAGCAATTGGCTAACTTTCTCTCTTTGCTTGTGTCCCTGGAAGCCTCTCTGCTTCAACAACACCCCAACTAAAAAACCCATGTTAGCGGGGCAGTGGTGGCCCACGCCTTTAATCCTAGCATTTGGGAGGCAGAGGCAGGTGGATCTTGGTGAGTTCGAGGCCAGCCTGGTCTACAGAGCAAGATCCAGGAAAGGCGCAAAGCTACACAGAGAAACCCTGTCTCAGAAAAAAATCACACACACACACACACACACACACACACACACAAAGAAAAAAACAAACAAACAAACAAACAAAAAACATGCTATGGTCCTCCCTGATACTTCCTGTCTACTGGTTGCTAACCTTGTCTCTCTGAGCCTAAGGTAATTTTATTTAATAACCAGAAATGCAACACATCTTTACATAGCTAAACAATTGCAGTATAAATAAATGTAACACATCTTTGCCTAGTTAAATATAACACAACCTTTACCCCTTTTTTCTAAATAGAAAGTTTTAACTTTAACATAGTAAAATTATATACAATAAGAACAGTTGTCTAGTAAGAACTACATTTACAATATCCAGTTCCTTTGCATTTGGCAAATTCAGAGAAATCACTCTATTATCTTTCCTATATTGATGAGTCCTAAGCTCTGTACCTAATTTGCCTTCTATCATAACTAAGGAAAACTGTAAGTATGACTATCTTGTCTTCAACTCCATCAAAGACCCCAGAAAAATATATTACCTAAGTAAACAGGAAACACAGTGCAAACCACTTCCAAAACTAAACAAATGACAGAGACACCTGGCTGCCTGGACAGTCACCTAAGATTCCTGTGCAAAGTTGGGGCATCCATCTTTGGCCAGCAGCAGGCCTAGAATATCTAGCAGACTTTTCTATAAAGCAGAAAATTTGAAGGACTGTCCCACCTTGCCTTGGAAAAGTTTGGCAGTTGCTTTTGTGTGTGTGTGTCCTGCAGAATATCTGGCAGACTTTTCTATGACACAAGAATTTTGAAGGATTGCCTTGCCTGGTTTTGGCAAAGTTCAGCAGTTACTTTCCTTTGTGTCATGCGTGTCTAGTTTGGACAGTATACTGTCAATAGTTGAGGTAAGAACAACTTCTTGCCCAATGTCTAGCTTTGCCACAATATAATTAAACTTCATATAGAGGTTCTATAATGCCCATCATCCTTTTATGAAATAAATTGGTGCTTCAAGGAGCAAACATGTCCCATTGTCATGAAAAGCACTATGTTAATGAAACATGTTAAATGCCATATTCTGTAGGTCTTTGAAGTATTTGAAGATTATCTATTTAAAATATATCTCCGTATGATCTTGAAAACATACCCAACATAACTATAAATTTTATTGGTATAGATAACTAACTACTAACCCATATTTCTTAATTTTCCTAAATGGTTTACAATAATAGCTTTCAAGAGCTAGAAGTTTACCTTACATTTTTAAATGAGCAGCATAGGTAGAATACTTTAAACAAGAGTATAAACATATATACAATACATTATAACAAAAATAACCTAAAATGTATATCAATACACAAAAATCCCTAAAACAAGAGAAAAATATATATACATATATACAATATATATACAATACATATAACAAAAAATAACCTTAAATTTATATCAATATACAAAAATCCATATAAATGTAAAATATTTCACATTAATAGTTGCTTTTAGTTTTAAGTAGATTCAATTATCTATGCTTTTATTCTATCATTCCTATATCCCCATATTTCTTTTCAGAAAAATATCCTTGAATCTAATCTCCCTTGCTTAGTTTCTTCCCTTACCATAACCAATAACAATTTTCAACCAAACCCCCTAAATAATGACAAACATCCATAACCCACTAAATGGCCCAAAACCACCCACCCCCACCTCAAGGGAATGTGAGCATCATGTTCTTAAAATTACTTTCCGTTGTCTGGGGCTGACAGTATCTTTAGGGGATCCTGAGAAAATTAAGATAATGGTCACATTCTGGGAAAACTAGCTGTAACATTTGTTGTCCAGTCTCTATATGATGGGAAAGTGCAGGACTTATCTCAAGTCCTGGCTAATATAGTTTGTACAGCTAGATCCTCTCAGCTGACAGCTTTAAAGTTGTCCTGAGCAGTTTGCAATCCAAAACTGATCTTTGAGTGGCGTTTATTAGCTTAATGGCATTACCACAATAGAGGTGGAAAAGTCATTGTAGGGCACCTTCATCTTTTTAGAAACAACAAAGGTCATTGTTAGGATTGTTATATTTCACTGCAGTATACTTAAACATTGTAAATGTCATATGCAAAAGATCTTAGAGAGGTTAAAGAACCATAATCTATTAAATAGGAATTAACTTAATTCCTAGTTATCAGCTTCAAACTCAAGTCTAAAATCACATACAAGAAGCTAAGTGAAACCTATTTCTAGAATTAGTTAGTGTGGTCATTAATATCACAACAGGAAGCTTACATATATATACATATGTATGCGTGTGTGTGTGTGTGTGTGTAATCTTATAATTTTAGAGCTAATATTTATACCTTAGAGATAAGTAACAGTAGAATAATACCTAATTTTGTTTTTCTTCTATTCCATGCCAAGTGGCTGTTCTGACATGGGACAGTGATTTTGAATTTTCACTTAACAAGTATGCTTGGGTTTAGAGAGAGAGAGAGCCATGATCCAACTCTAAATCCAGCTTTGATTTTTAATTGAATTGGGACCACAAAAAGATCATTTGCCTTTTATGTTTGTAAAGAGTAACAGAAACAGCTATTTGGGAAGATGTATTAAATTTTATCCTGTTGGAAATGTGCTCTACCATTAGGCCAATTTTACTCATTTTTCGTGGGCCATTTTTTCATGGGATAATTTGTCCTTCTTCAGATTTGTTCAGTGGTTTTCAGATTCCTTAACTGAATGCTTTCCTTCTCTTTGAAAAACAAAAACAAAACCCTGCCCCAACCCTAATTTTGGGGAATCCCTTTTCTGTCCAGTTATATCTTTGTTAAGACAAAACGTCTTCTTGCAACAGAGAAAGCATTATCTTTTACTAATGAAAATTAATATTTTTTTCATACCCAATAAAATGAAAGGCACTTGTCTTATAAGTTTAGATTGAATTACCAAGCTGTTTGATGAACTATTGCTTCCCATCATCAGGAAGGTTCACATGTTCAAATCTAATATTTATCAATCTGGATGGCATCCATAGCTTTTCTTCTCCTTTGGAAACAAAAGCAAAACCTCTTCCTTGACATAACACATATCCTGGTTTCCATTCTGAGGTCAATACATATTTAAATATGTAGGAAGATTTCATTCAGCAGGTATTTTTCTATTATGCAATGTCTCTCTGCATCTGTTGTTCCTTTTTCATTAGTATTTAAAAAATTAAAGTCAATAAAGCATTGTTTAATCTATTTCTGGGGGTCTTTATTACCCATTTCTGTTTATTAAGCATATTTTTTGAAGTGTGACTAGATCTTTCTATAACTGCTTGTCCTGTAGGACTGTGTGGTATATCTGTAATGTGCTTTATGTTGTAATATGTGAAAAGGTGCTTTATTTTACTAGAGACATATGCTGAAGCATTATCAATCTTAAATTGTACAGGTTCCCCATAATGGCCATGACTTCTAATAAATACGTAATGACAGAATCAGCCTTTGCAGAACTCAAAGCAGTTTCCCATTGAAATCATGAATATGTATCTATGGTACAGTGCACATGTTTTAATTTATTAAACTCTGCAAAATGAAAGACGTCCATTTGCCAAATGTCATTTCTTTGAGTACCTTGTGGGTTTTTTCTTACTGGTAATGAAGTTTGGTTATACAGAGAACGAGTAGGACATTCCCCTATAATTTCCTTGGCTTGCTGTCAAGTGTTAGGAAAATCTTTCTTCAAACAATTGCTGTTAACATGGTGTTTCTTGTAAAATTCTGAGGCTTCTAGCACATTTCCTACCAATAGCTGATCAATTCATCATTACCTCGTACTAAGGGCCTGGTAGACCAGGATGAGATCTGATGTGTGTTATACACAAGGGATGATTTCTATTTCGGGTTATTTGTTGTAGTTGGATAAATTAACAAAGTTAATTCTGAATCATCTGGAATAAATTCAGCAGTTTCAATATGTAAAACAACTCTTTCTGCATATTGCAAGCCAGTAACTATATTAAGAGGTTCTGAAAATCTAATAATATCATGAGAATAGCATGTAATTCTGATTTCTGAACCAAATCGTAAGGGTTTTGAGCCACTTTACATACTTTTTCTGATTTGTAACCTGCCTTTCCTAATTTATTTTCTTCAGTATAGAACATAGGAGCTTGAGAAATTTCAATACCTTTAATTATATGAGGGGGAATCCAATTATGTCCTTTTTATAAACTGAAGTCTCTTGCTTTTGGTATATGTGTTACTAATCTCCCCCCCCAAAAAAAATTATTGCAAGCTCTTTACAAATTTCATTTTCTGACAACAATGAAGCAATTTCAACATTAGTAAAAGGTACCACAATTTCTGCTGGGTCTATTCCTGTTCATTGAAGTCTGTAAACATGAATTCTCAATTTTTCTTTCAGAATCAATTAAGAAATATTTTCTACATAGGTCTTTAATTTTTACTCTATTTGTGTGGTTAAAATATCCATTATAAGCTATTATCTTCTCTTTGCATAAGAATTCCTGTGGGTGAGTGAATAGAGTGCAAAATAATTTAAATATAAACAAGCTTTGGATCCAAGCAATCCACATGTACATCCTGGAATTACTTTCCTACCAGACCCAATTCTCTCTCAGCCTCAGCTGATAATTTTCTTGGACTCTTTAAGTCCTTATCACCTTGTAAATTTTGAAATAAATTACTTAGTTCTTGAGTTGTTAATCCATTTGTAGTCCATAGCCAGTTAATAACTTCCAGTAATTTTTGAAAATCATTAAGAGTTCATAATCTCTCCTAACTTATACTTTCTGTGGTTGAATTTTTTATAAATCTGTCCTATATCCTAAATAGTCAGTAGAATCTCCTCTTTGTGATTTTTGAGGAGAAATTTACAATCTCCATCAAGGCAAAATACTCTATTTCATCAAGTATTTTTTCTAAACTGTTTGTGTCTGAATCAGTCAATAAGATATCATCCATGTAATGACAAATTATAGATTGAGGAAATTGTAGATGAATTAATCCTAATGGTTGTTGTACAAAATGTTGACATAAGGTGGAGCTGTTTAACATTTGTTGTAGAAGAATCTTCCAATGATATCTTTTAACAGTTTGGAAATTATTTTAAGTGGGCACTGTGAAGGCTAATTTTCTTTATCCTGCTCTTGTAAAGGTATAGTAAAAGCAGTCTTTTAAATCAATCACTATAATAGACCATCCCTTAGGTAATAAAGAAGGTAAGAAAATCCAGACTGTAAGAGCCCATTGGCTGAATCATCTTATGCTGTGGATATTGCTCTGTATAAATAAAATGCTGATTGCCTAGTAGCCAGGCAGGAAGTATAGGCGGAACAAGCAGAGAAGAGAATTCTGGGAACAGGAAGGCTGAGGCAGAGAGACACTACCAGCCGCCGTCATGACAAGAAAGATGTAAGGTACTGGTAAACCACGAGCCACGTAGCAAAGTATAGATTAATAGAAATGGGTTAATTTAAGATGGAAGAAGTAGATAACAAGAAGTCTGCCACGGCCATACAGTTTGTAAGCAATATAAGTCTCTGTGTTTACTTGGTTGAGTCTGAGCAGCTGTGGGACTGGCTGGTGAGAGAGATTTTTCCTGACTGTAGACAAAACTCTCGCTGCAAATGGCACCCAATGGCTCAAGTTTCCACCTTAAACCTGAGACTATTTAATAAGCAATTCAAAACGGAGCTAAAAACAACTTCCTAGTTGTCTCTCTCAAGTTGGCGGGTTCCTGGCATGTGTGTTTGACCAGCAGTATGGTGGGAATGAGGAGTCTACAAGTGGCACATTACACTGTATATTGGAGATTTAGCCTTTGCTAGTTTAAAAAAAAAAAGAGGTTTCTGGGCTATTCCCTGCTTTGATAGAACTGCTTCTGATAGTTGATGGTACACATGGTTTCAGACCCAGAGCTGGCAGTAAACTGTACCACCACCATGGTGGGAAGCTGAAGTGGGTGAAGCCAGCAGCCACAGTGGCCATTTTGGTCTTACAAATGCTGCAGTTTAAAGCAATAGTTACACAACAAGGCAGATTCAGATGAAACAAGACTTTAAATGCTTTACAATGTGTGTAAAAATGTACGTAGGCTTGGAAGAGACAGAAAAAGAAATATTATACAGTTATATAAAGAAATAGATAGTTTTTAAAAATAAAGTCTTTAAAGAGACAGTAAAGATAGTATAAAAAATAAGCCATGTAAAGATGGATATTACACAGAGAATCTGGATTGTGTTGTCTTTGGGATTTTTAACTGCAGAAAAACATTTGATCGTAAAAGCTGTTGAGTTAAACAAATATGTATATTTTAGAGGTACCTTGACTTCAAAATTTGAATGTAAGGATATGTTGCTTTGGAAAGGAGGCTCTGCTTTTTTTCCACAGAAAGTCAGAGGCTATGGATTTGTTCCAGATTAAGATACATCAGGTTTGACCAGCCAAGACCCCCGGAAAGGTCTCCGATGACACCATGGCCCAGATGATCCAACACCCAGAACAGTTTCAAGGCAACTGGCTCAGACGATATACTCTCATGGACTACCCATAATCCTAAAATTTTCTTTGTGTCCCCATAAGATATAGCTCCCCCCTCCAGCAGGAAATAGTAAGAGAAGCTATGCCCAAATTCTCAAATATACCAAGCTGGCTTGGGAGATAGAATTGGCTCACTCCTTCTCTAAACCCAAACATATTGCTTAAAAAAAAAAAAGGTTGAGAGATTCTTTTGTCTCATATCAAAAGAGTCCTCTGGTGTGGGACAGAGAAAAACCAATATTTTTATTTAAATCAGGTTGATTATAAATGCAATCGCTTTCTAAAGAAGAAAAGGGGATATGATATAGATATGATAGGGTGAAAGGGTAGATTAATGAACCTACTTTTAAAGAGCAACAACTTGTTTAAAATGTTTTACATTGCTATGGATTTTAGTCTATTGATACAATTTAAACTTAATTTTGTTATACT